>CM061164.1:19626883-19834383 GCA_030710495.1 Labroides dimidiatus | reverse complement strand
GAGCGAGTCGGCCGAGCCAAAGTTGAGAAGCAGCGCTCTGAGCTGTCGAGGGAGCTGGAGGAGATCAGCGAGCGTCTAGAGGAGGCCGGAGGAGCGACCACTGCCCAGATCGAGATGAACAAGAAGAGAGAGGTCGAGTTCCAGAAACTGAGGCGAGACCTGGAGGAGTCCACGCTGCACCACGAGGCCGTCGCCGCTGCTCTACGGAAGAAACACGCTGACAGCGTGGCTGAGCTTGGGGAGCAGATCGACAACCTGCAGCGCATCAAGCAGAAGCTGGAGAAGGAGAAGAGCGAGTTCAAGATGGAGATCGATGACCTGTCAGGAAACGTGGAGGTCATGGTGAAGACGAAGGTCAGAAAGAGTTGCAACGACTGTCAAAGTATTCATCCAAATGCAGTTTGTGTTTCTTTAACGTGTTTCACGTGTTTCAGATCCACTTTGAGAAGCTGTGCCACTCTCTGGAGGATCAACTGAGCGAATACAGAACCAAACATGACGAGGGCAGTCGACTGATCACCGAGGTCAACGCTCAAAGGGCCAAACTCCAGAACGAGAATGGTACGCAGCCGACAGAAACACCTCCTCAAACACACGTCTTACTGTTTCTCTAGGTTTATTTCTTGAATGTGCTCAAACAGGAGAGCTATCTCGCCTTCTGGAGGAAAAAGAGGCCATCCTTTCTCAGATGTCCAGGGCCAAGCTGGCTTTCACTCAGCAGATCGAGGAGCTGAAGAGGCAGGTGGAGGAAGAGACCAAGGTCTGAGACTTTGATTGACTCTGAAAAGAAACCTGCAGCAGAAATGATCTCTGGAGGTCAGCGGGTGAGTCTGAGATGTTATTCCGCTAAGGTTTAAACTCCTCCTCCTCCCTCCTCTCTTCCAGGCGAAGACTGCGCTGGCCCACGGCTTGCAGTCGAGCCGCCATGACTGTGACCTCCTGAGGGAGCAGTTTGAGGAGGAGCAAGAGGCCAAGTCCGAGCTGCAGAGAGGGATGTCCAAAGCTAACTGCGAGGTGGCACAGTGGAGGACCAAATATGAGACTGACGCCATCCAACGCACCGATGAGCTGGAGGAGGCCAAGTGAGAGGGGATGTGGGAAGTTTCACGTCTTTCCAGCCTGCTTTCGGTGTCCCAGTACATCAGAAATGATGATTTTTTAAACCTCATGTCTCCCCACTCAGGAAAAAGCTGGCCCAGCGTCTGCAGGAGTCTGAGGAGGCCAACGAAGCTGTGAACTCCAAGTGTTCCTCTCTGGAAAAGACCAAGCAGAGGCTGCAGGGCGAGGTGGAGGATTTGATGGCCGATGTGGACAGAGCAAACGCTCAGGCTGCCAGTCTGGATAAGAAACAGAGAGCCTTTGATAAGGTGTGTGAGGCATCTTACAAGGTCAATGTGAAAAAGGCTAAAGAGGCCTTCAGATCCTGTCAGCAGGAGGTCAGAAAAACCAGGGTGCATTCATCTTTTAATGCAGAAAGAGAAGTGAATATGAAGTCTAACTGAAACAGCTGGACAATGAACATGCATATAAACTATGATACACTGTATTAGAGGATACATTCTTTTTTTTCAGCAGTAAATTAAAACCTTTACTGGATAAGCCATTAAAACCAGTGATCTGTGTCGGTTTCAGATCCTGTCTGAGTGGAAGCAGAAGTACGAGGAGAGTCAGGCCGAGCTGGAAGGATCTCAGAAGGAATCTCGCTCCCTCAGCACCGAGCTCTTCAAAATGAAGAACTCGTATGAGGAAGCCCTGGAGCACCTGGAGGTCTTCAAACGGGAGAATAAAAACCTGCAACGTACGTTTAAAAAACCATCCCATCCAACCTTCCAGAACGAAACAACAGACACCTACAGACGGCTGCAGGAGGTCTGTGGGTTTTTATTTTATTCTGTCTTTATTTTCATTCCCAGAGGAAATCTGTGATCTGACTGAACAGCTTGGAGAGAACGGTAAAGCCATCCACGAACTGGAGAAGACCAAGAAACAAACTGAGACCGAGAAGACGGAGATCCAGACGGCTCTGGAGGAAGCTGAGGTCACAGACATTAGATATGAGAATGACATGTAACTTCCTTTATAAAGGTTAAAAACAAATATAAAAATGATCTTACTCTGCTGTCCAGGCCTCTCTGGAGCACGAGGAATCAAAGATCCTGCGTGTGCAGCTGGAGCTGGCTCAGGTGAAGGGAGAGGTGGACCGCAGGCTGTCAGAGAAAGACGAAGAGATGGAGCAGATGAGGAGAAACAACCAGCGCTCCCTGGAAACCATGCAGTCCGCTCTGGACTCGGAGACTCGCTGTAAGAACGACGCCCTGAGGATCAAGAAGAAGATGGAGACCGACCTGAACGAGATGGAGATCCAGCTGAGCCACGCCAACCGGCAGGCTGCTGAGGCCCAGAAACAGCTGAGGAACATCCAGGCCCACCTCAAAGTGGAGTGTCCTTTACCTGCAGCTTTAAAACTGAGATAAGACCCTGAATAACTAACACAGACTGTCCCATCCCTCCTCAGGAGCAGACCCTGCACCTGGACGAGGCCCTGAGGAGCCAGGAGGACCTGAAGGAGCAGATGGCCATCGCTGAAAGGAGGAGCAGCCTGCTGCAGGCGGAGGTGGAGGAGCTGCGAGCTGCTCTGGAGCAGTCAGAGAGGAGCCGGAAACTAGCTGAGCAGGAGCTGGCGGACGCTTCAGAGAGAGTCGCTCTGCTGCACTCTCAGGTAAGCTTCAGACCGCAGGAACCAGCGTGTTTGAGTCCATGCAGAGCCTGCAGAGAGATGATGTCACAGTCACAGAAGGCTTCACTTCCTGGAACTCTGATTCAGATTTCTTAAAACCATTCGGACGCACATCTGCACACAACGTTCATTTATACATCAGGATCCATGTGAAGGAGCCACAAATTCAGCCCCTGCCCCACATTTAACCATAAATGGTCAACGCAAAGCACCCCATGAATGAAAATGCAGACAAATGAGGGGCAGATTAAAGGTTGTCAGCGCTTGATCACAGCGAACACCCAAAGTTTAGAGGAGTAAACAAACCTTTCTGATCCATAAAGTTCATCACTGCTCATCTTCATCCTGTGCTATGAGCCTTAACATCCACTGCTCTTCATTAGGAAGGAGTAGATCTGCAGTGTTTACAGGTTCACAGAGCCACACTGACTCCTTCATGTATGTTCAGAGAGGACACGTCAGTCAGCGGTCAAAGGTTTGATTCACTAACTAAAACTCTGAACAGTTGAAGCTGTGTCTGCTCTGTGACTGCTTCTGAGGATATATATCAGCCTGATGATCAGAGACGCCCCGACTTCATCTCCACACCTGAGTTATTGACAGAATAAATACGAGCAGCTGATGAAGAGGAGTATGGAGGAGGTGAAGTGAGTGAAGACACCACCGTGTCTCTGTGCGCTCTGTGGCGTCTTTATTAAACTTTATATCACCTGATGATAAATGATTGATATTTAAAGATATTAATGAGACCTGGAGGCTCTGTGGTTTCTGATAGTCTCATTTTCAACTCTACTTCAGTGATTACATCAGCATCATTTTATGTATTTATTTACATTTATATATTCTCAAAATGAAAGTGACTTATTGTGGATGGTTTACCTCATGCTCGATCATAGCCTAAATAAAACTGTTGTTTTGAGTAATTCTGAAGGGGTGGATCTGTCAGTGAAGTTTGAGATTTAGATCAAATGTTGGAGAGATATCAACATGTATCTGCAGGCTTCAATTCACTGCTTCACCATCTGTGATCCACACCTCCAACTTCACTGCACCAAGCAGACAGACAGGCAGACAGACAGTCTGAGGCCGCTCAGGTGAGAGGCTGATATTCTCAGGACTCAGAGTGAAACAGAGCGAGTGTGAGTCAGTCAGGAGTCATCAACCTGCAGTTTTTATGGATGGGTATAAAGTCTGAGGTGATGTGGAGTCTAAAGCTAATAGTTTGTTGTTTGTCTGCAGAACACCAGTCTGCTGAACACAAAGAGGAAGCTGGACGCAGACGTGAGCCAGCTGCAGGGAGAGATGGACGACGCCATCCAAGAGGCTCGAAACGCAGAGGAGAAGGCCAAGAAGGCCATAACTGATGTAAGGATCCCTCGGTCTGTCTGATCCCTGAAGCTTCACTCTGCTCGGTCCCTTCAGGGACACAGACACGTTATTCTGAAGGCTGTTTTTTTTAGTGAACATTAATCTTTTGTGCATCTCGCTGTGCTCACGCAGGCAGCCATGATGGCGGAGGAGCTAAAGAAGGAGCAGGACACCAGCAGCCACCTGGAGAGGATGAAGAAGAACCTGGAGGTGTCTGTGAAGGACCTGCAGAACCGTCTGGATGAGGCTGAGAACCTGGCTCTGAAAGGGGGCAAGAAGCAGCTGCAGAAGCTGGAGGCTCGGGTATGGAACCTGTCTGCGTGTGCTCTGTGAGGCTTACTGAGAAGCTTACTGAGAGGAGATGATGCTGAAGAGGGGTGTGATTCTCTCTGACAGGTGCACGACCTGGAGGGAGAGCTGGAGAGTGAACAGAAAAGATCCTCTGAGGCGGTGAAAGGGATCCGTAAGTATGAGAGACGAGTGAAGGAGCTGACGTACCGGACTGAAGAGGACAAGAAGACGGTGCTGAGGCTGCAGGAGCTGGTGGACAAGCTGCAGCTCAAAGTGAAGGCCTACAAACGGCAGAATGAAGAAGCTGTAAGCTCTGATATGATGGAAGACGGACTCATGTTGTGTTTCTGTGGGTTTTAACGGTTTATGTGTGTGTGCTGGTTAGGAGGAGCAGGCCAACACTCACCTCTCCAAGCTGAGGAAGGTGCAGCACGAGCTGGAGGAGGCTCAGGAGAGAGCTGACATCGCCGAGTCTCAGATCAACAAGATGAGAACCAAGAGCAGAGAGTACGGAAAGGTAAGAGCTCGCCCATCAGACAGGTTATTGACCTGTGAAACACAGTGTTCCCTCAAACTTTGACACAGCATGTGACTTTAAACCAACCTCTCCATGAAACCCTTTAAAACAGACACTCAGACACAGAAAACCAGTGTCACCATTATGAAACCTGGCTCCCAGAGCAGTCTGACAGTCGTCATGACGATGAATGATAACAGTCAGTGTGTTCGGTCTGAAGTCATTGGTGGTGACTCTGTTGATGAACCGATCTCTTGTTTTTGTCCTCTTGCAGGCCGAGTCTGAATGAACCAGAGGACGTCTGCTGTGTTTCACTTTATAGTTAAAGTCAAAACTCTGCAGTGTGAACAAACCTGACTGAGCCTCACCTCACCTGGTTTTAACATGTTTCTACACCTGTGTGTGTTTGTGTGTGTGTGTGTGTGTGTGTGTGTGTGTGTGTGTGTGTGTGTGTGTGTGTGTGTGTGTGTGTGTTTACTTTATAGCTCTACATGCTAACAAACAAACAGTCCTGATAATCTGTTGATAAACTGAAGACTCAGAGCAGAGAGAGAAAAAAAACTCCTTACAAACAAACCAGGCCTCATTTTAGTCTTTAATGTGCTGAAATAAGACATTAGTTTCCAGGACATCAAAGACTAAAACGAGGCCTCGTGCAGAATGTGGCTCATATTAAATCCAACAGGGTGCTTTTTACTACAATAAGAAATCAACCCTTCCTTAAACCGTGTATTTTTTGCAGTGCGCTCTCTGTGTTTCAGTTTGCTGCAGTCACAGAGTGATGTGTCTTGGTTTCTGGTTTTCTTTGCTCCTGACCTGCAGTCATCAGATCCTCAGCTCATGAAAACATCCACACACCTCTGAATGAATCATGTTCAGCTGCGCAGGAGTCTGTTTTTGCTGCAGTGGTTTCATTATCATCTGATTTTTGTTGTTATTGCATCAAAGCTGAAACCGTGTTATCGTAAGGACTCTAATGAGGCTCATGGTGCTCTTGTGATTGGCTGATCAGGTCACATGTTAACTCCAGCTGTACAGAGGGTTTATTTGCTGTGAGACTTGAGGAAAATAAAGATGTGTGCAGCATGAACTCTGTTAGTCTGATGATTTCTGATTTCCATCATGACTGAGTGAACCTAAGTGTTTATGAGGGGTTAGCGTTAGCTCTGTGGAGCTGATTATCCCGTCTCTGTGACAGGTGCTGTGTTTGACTGAAGGAGTGTGTGTCAGTGTGACTTTAAGAGGATTAAACAGATCCTCCACCCTCCAAAGCCTTGATCTTAGTGATGCTACAGAGAAGAAGAAGGCTCTCCTTTAAATCTTTAATATGGTATCAAAGAGAGAGGATTCAGAGAGTCACTGCTCTTAGGGTTTGCTCGTCATCTTCCTCCAGATTCTCATGAGGAAAGCTTTCACTCCTCTCCTCTTGTCTCTCCTGATTTCTGACTGTAAAATATTAAAATTTGAGCAGGACATCAGAAATCTTCAGGTAAAGGTGTTTGTTTTAAACTCAGCTGTGTTTCCTGCTGCTTCCCGATGAACGTCTGGAGCCTGAAACAGAAGACACATATGAGACCATGAACGTTTGGACCTGTGCTCTGTCATAAAGCTGTACAGATGTGATTCCACCTCATTCTCCTCCTCAGTGATTGGTGGAAGTTGTTCCCTGAAGCCCGCTGCTCTCTGCAGTCTGTCCTCCGTCATATCGTTGACCACATTGAGGACACTCTCTCTCACAGTAAAGAAACTGTCATCAAAGTCCAGGAGCCGGAAGCCTCTGGAGCCCTCTCGAAATCTTCTGTAGACAGCTGTGACGATGAGCCAGCTCTCCATGATGCAGAAACTCAGCAGATGTTCTTTAGAGAAACAGGTCTGCAGAAACAGGACGCTGCTGCAGCCGCCAGGTGTTGGCCAATCAGAAAACTGGAAGGAGGTCAGAGTTCATGCTGACATAAACAACTGGAGACAAACTGGAATCATTTCTCTTTTCAAAGAAATATCAGTCTCAAAAGACGCCTTGATGGAGTCTTTATGCACCTGAGGCAGACAGAGACAGGAGTGAGGGTTTTAAAGGAGGAGCTACCGTCAGATGGTCTGAGTGTTGAGAAAAGAGAGAAAGAGAGGCTGAACTTAAAGCTCCTCGTGCTGGTGCTGTGTGAATGAGCATCTGCATCATTTTGGAAACCTGAGGACCAAACAAATGATCTCCGTTTGTCTCCACTGAAACCAACAAAGATCACACTGAGCCGTACGTGAATCAGGGGGCAAAGCTTTCTGACTGATTCATCTGATTTCTCTGACCCAATGGAAACATCTTTACATCTGCTCTGAGCTCAGGTTAACGGAGAAATAGCGCCATCCTGTGGTGTAATTACCTGAATTAAAAAAACAAACATGAAGCCTCACGCTTTCTTTCAGCAGCAGGTCGGTTTTATTTCTTCTTTTATTTTTAATAACTAACAAAATAAAAAGAGGAAGTAGAGTCCTGCTGGCGAGGATATCTGCAAACATCAGCGATCTGGAGTTTCTTCTGACTAAATGAGGAACTATCAAACTGAGAGGTTACGAAACATTTTCAAGTTCATATTTGACGCAGTTTTAACTCCAGAAAGGTTTTTATCAATAAAATATAGTTCAGTTGTCTTTTATTTTAAATTTTCATTCATACTATCTCTGTTCGTCCGCCTCATACTGCTCAGTTATTTTATTTATTTTTTTAATTATTATTTTTGTCCCAGTAAAGCGTAAAGCAGATAAAAGGTTGAATAAAATAAACAAATAAAACAACAGACTGAACTTAAAGAGCAATAAATGAAGAGAAGTGCAGACTCTGAAACACCATCATTTTATTGACTAACTGACTGTGAAAGAAAGAGAAGTCACGAAGTTGCACTTACAGAACCATCACCAAGACAACCGACACAGGGAACTACGTTTCCGGTTAGGATTTTCAAAGTAAATTTATTTATTGAGTTTAAAAGTGGGGACACTTTAAAAAGTAACAATGGTATGAGGAATATATATTTATTTTAAGCAGAAACATTTTCAGTAAGAAGAAATAAACTAAAGCATGATCTGTTTTGTGTATGAGATCATATAGGCTATTTACTTTCAGCTGATTTATGTTCCTCTAAAAACATTTTCCCAATACTTTTAAAGACTCAATCTCTAGTTTTTGTCGTCTTCAATCCAGAAAGATGTTCCTTAAATTAATGTTGGTCCAATTAGCGTCATACAGATCCGGAAGTGTGGGAGGAGCGAAGGTGTAAACACCTGGGACGTCACACATGGTAAGGATATTCTCTAATTTGACCATTCTCTGAGGAGTCAGCTGGGTTTACTGAAGAAAGTGAAAATTTAACGGAATTTATTCTTTGAATCCACCTTAAATTAGCAGCCCAACTAATTACTCAAGCTCTTTATTTACAGAGGAAGCCCTCTGACTGAGCTAGCTTTACTTTTAGCTGTTAGCAAGTTAACCTTTCGCGCCTGTTGATATGTTATCACAGTCCGTGACTGTTTAACAAACGCGCGCGCGCGCGCACACACACATACACGCATATTTGGTAGATATTATTATTATTATTATTATTATTATTATTATTATTATTATTATTATTATTATAGGTCATAATTATGTGGAAGCCCAAATCTGAAATTTGATAATGAAAAAATGATGAGATATTAAGTCGAAGGAATGAATGTGTGTGTATATATTTATATATATGTGGAAAGATTATGATCCTTAATATCTTACAATCGTAACTTATTAAACAGTATTAAAGGTTTTTTTTTTTTTTTCGTCTTAAATATTTTTTATGTTTTAACCTACACTTTTTTCCATCATAGTGAGTATGGATATTCAATATTAGTTGCACATGTTTTAGCTGTGTTGGACAATAGGAGTTTTAAAGCATGCTTTTATTTTGAAGTCAGCAGTATGGGTCCTCTGGTTTGTCCTCTTGCTCTGTGCAGCTTGATGCTGCTCCCTTCTGTATCTACAGGCGGTGGTTTCTGTCTTCAGTCCATGGTGAGACAGGAGGAGAGGAGGAGCAGAGAGCAGGAGGACAACAGGAAGACAACAGGAGGACAACAGGAAGACAACAGGCGGACAACCTGTTCATCCACTTCACTCTCACCTTCCTCTCTGTGAGCAGCTGGAGACACACAGTCTGGATTTAAACCTCAGCTGCTTTAAAAGTTTGTTTTTCTTCACAAGGAGCAGTTTGGACTAACATCACCATCCTCAGAGAGTCCAGCTGGAGATGTCCGGGTCTTTCTGTAAGAGTCTGTACCCGTTCAGCGGGGAGCAGCACCAGCAGGGTCTGAGCTTCCAGGCCGGGGAGGTCATCAAGGTGGTCCAGGCTCTGCCCGGGGGCTGGTGGGAGGGTGAGAGGGACGGGGAGAGGGGCTGGTTTCCCTCCAGCTACGTCCAAGTCCTGGAGGTAAGGACCAACAAGTTGTCCTCAAACTTTGTCTCTAAATCTGTTTTTTGATTCAACATTTCAAACATCATATCTGGTCCTAAAGTCTGTCTGACAAAGTGTTTTTACTTCATGATGAGCAGAAACACATACAGAGAGTGACCCGGGGCTGACACACACTCTAACACACACACACACACACACACACACACACACACACACACACTGACATACACACACACACGGACAGTGGGGATAAATAAAGACAGCATTGACTGATTCTCTAATGAATGGTTTTCTCGTGCTGTGGTTATCAGATTAACTCTAACCCCTCCGCCTCGCTGACCGGCCGCACACTTCCTCATTCCACACACACATTCCTGTCATACTCTCAGGTCTCCTATGTGTGTGTGTGTGTGTGTGTGTGTGTGTGTGTGTGTGTGTGTGCAGCCAGCACGATGCTCTCCTCCCTGCACACCCACCACACTCCCCTCCTCCTCCCATCTGCCTCCCCCTTCTGCTGCTGTAACTCAGAAACACCTCCCACTTTTTAACTTTATGTGTCCCTGTGAGTTCACCGCCTGGTTCCTCACGACTTCTCAGCTCTGCTGTTGTTTGTGTGCAGGAGCTTGGGTTTAGTCAGCAATGCAGAGCCGTCTGAGTCCAGTCTGGATCAGATATGTTGGCATAAACCTGAAGCACATCTCTTACTTCCTGGGGAAGAGCCTGAGGTTTGCAGTGAGTGGGTGGGGCTGCAGGGTGGAGCTGCTTCTCCTGGTGGAGGAGCTTTCAGTTTAAGGACCCTGCATCCTGCACAGGATTGTGAACTGATGTCTTTCTGCAGAGAGCCAGAGAGAAGTGGACTTTCATTTAGAGAGCAGTTAAATAGCACAGATGAATTATTTAACTCAAGCTGGACACCTAAAGACAGTTTGGAATCTGGAGAAATTTCAAGTTTCAGATTAAAACCAAGAGATTTGTTGGAGCTCTGCAGCTTCTGTGACCTGGTGTTCATGAAACTCAGTCCCAGCTGAAGTCAGTCCTCAAGTTTGATTCTTAAATCACCTGAACATGTTCGTCGTGTCCTTCCCATCAGATGGAAAGATTTTGATCTCCTTGTTATCCAAATGAGTCCATGTCTTACCTTACTGGCAGATGTTTTTGGTCTTTACAAACATTTCAGGCATCATTTTGTCTTTGAATATCTTGAAATCAGACATGTTTCTGGACTTTTCAGGTGAATGACGCTCACATTAAGTCTAATAGACATTTGTTTCTAAAAATAAGACATAAAGACATGATCAGATGTCAATTTTTGTAGTGTATGGCTTGTTGACTGGCTTATGGAAAGATTGCCTACAGGGACAATCCCTCTGAAATGCCTCCATGATCTCTGTAAGACTCAAACAACCTGCAGATTCAGGATGAGGGCACTTATTTTCAGAGTTTTCATGTTGGATCATGTTTTTTTTTCCTCACCACAGTGGTGGACTTTGGTTTGTTTGTAGCATTTGTTTTGACTTTTGCACATCTTTGAATTTGCATGGTGCAGCATCTTCCCCCTGAAAACGTTCTTTGGGCTGTCATTGTGTTATGACCTCAGTCAGCTAAAGTATTTACTCCTCTTTCTGGGCTAAATGGTAAACTCAGGTAAAATCAGGTGGGCCCTGCTTGAACATGTTTAGAAGAAACTAAATCTTCCAGGGTCAAACTATCCTCTCAGTTTATGAGAGAAATACCATGGGTGGTAAAAGTACCTCTTTCTGTCCTTTAAGACTGCAAACACAAACAGGAGATGGCATGTCAGTGTGTGTGTATGTGTGTGTGTGTGTGTGTCTTTGTCTCTTTTGTAAACCCTGTCAGTCCTTCAGCTGCTGCGTCCTCCTCTGTATGAAACACTGATGCTTCAGATAAAGGCTCGGCCCTGAAGCTCCAACAACAGATTTATCTGATATACTGGTTCTCTTCAGTTTCAGGGTTCTCTCTCTCTCTCTCTGGAGGACACACTCAGTTTGTGGTGTGGGATTTTTACCTGACTAAATGAAACTTCTGCTTCATTCATATGTTGACAACAAGTTTGACTTCATAAACATCTGAGCTGCTCCATGAAGGTCCCAGATCACTCAGATTATTCAGATGGTTAGTTTAACCCTGAATATCTAGACCGAGTGCTAAGGCAAACTAAAGGGAGTCTGCTGAAGACCTTAGACCTAAATATGAGTCTGGCTGTGAGAATATGTAGAGTACTTTACTCCATCAGTGCTGGAGGATCTGAAACCATTCTTTAACTATTTTGTTATTAGAATATAAAACCTTAACCCCAAAAAAGAAATGCTTCAAATGAAAAGCTTCCAAACTTAAAAGGTGGGGATGTGATTTCAGATAAGATAAGACTTATAAGAGACTTCATTGGTCCCCAGAGGGGAATTCTGTTGTTGCAGCAAACAACAAGTGAAAAGTGGAATAAGTGCAGTGAAATACAGAGCAGAGTACAAGCTAACTTTAACAATACCATAAGAAAACAGTAAACTGGAATAAACTGGAGCAGGCCATAGAAATAAACACAATTATTAATAGCAAACTAAAAAATGAAAATTAGAATAGAATAGAATGGAATGGAATGATTGAATCAGAATTTAGGATGTTTGTTCAAAAGATGCAGTTAAGGTGCAGTGCAGTGTCCAGAGGGAGAGTAAAGGTGCAGTGTAGAGTCCAGAGGGTGAGTTAAGGTGCAGTGTAGAGTCCAGAGGGTGAGTTAAGGTGCAGTGCAGTGTCCATAGGGTGAGTTAAGGTGCAGTGTAGAGTCCAGAGGGTGAGTTAAGGTGCAGTGTAGAGTCCAGAGGGTGAGTTAAGGTGCAGTGCAGTGTCCATAGGGTGAGGGGTTGCTCAGCGTTTGGACAGCTTCGAGAGTGTTTAAACAGTCTGATGGCGGTGGGTACAAAGAAGCGCCTGAAGCGTTCAGTCTCAGACCTGGGTTTTAGACTGATGTCATATACAAAACCCAAAACCAGTGAAGTTGGCACATTTTGTAAATCATAAATAAAAACAGAAAACAATTATTAGCAAATCCCTTTCAACCTATATTCAATTGAATACACAGCAAAGACAAGATACTTAACATTCAAAATGGTAAACTTTGTTAACTTCATAGTGAAAGAGTGCAGGTACTAGACTGGCCTGCCTGTAGTCCAGACCTGTCCCCCATTGAAAATTTGTGGAGCATTACGAAGTGTAAAATACAACAAAGAAGACTCTGGACTGTTGAACAACTTAAGCTGTACATCAAGCAAGAATGGGAAAGAATTCCACCTGAAAAGCTTCAACAATTGGTCTCCTGGTGTCCTTGCAAATCATTGTATTCTGTTTTTATTTATGATTTACACAACGTGCCAACTTCACTGGTTTTGGGACTTATCCTGAGATTTCCTCCCTTGTAAAAAATAAAAAAAAATCTTTGTCCATCTCAGAAAATCTGAATCTGTCCTCTGTTCGCCTGTGGAGCATCACTGGCTGACAGAAACTGCATCAGCTTTAATTGAGAAACAGGAGTGAAGTGCTTGACCTCCTACTTCCTCTTAGCTGAGGTAGACATAGTGAAACCTCAGATTTCCCCGCGCTCCCTGAATGTTTCATGTGTGGGTTGGATTGACGTGCTGACTGATGTTGAAACAGAAAACTCTTCATTCTTTCCTCTCTCTGGTTATTCACAGTCTGTTCCTCATTTTTGAGGTCTATGGGTTGCAGTGAGTCCTCGATCTGATCTTTCTTAATCATCATTTAAAGTGGTGCTGCGGTTCCTCCGTCACCTCCATCAGAGATCTGCTCGGCTGGTACAGAGAACAATGCAGCTCTGATCAGTGTCTGTTGTCACCCTCACAGAGCGACACAGAGCGACACAGAGCTTTACTCTTACACACTGACGCTGGTGTGTTATTCAGAGAAAACACCTTTTACATCAGTCAGATTCACAGGTCACCTGCTGCAACAGGTACTTCCTCCTCATGTCATATATGAGCTAATGCTAGCACAGATAGCTGCATGTCAGTTCCTGGACTGTAAAACTCTTCTTCACCTGTGCTTCTTTGACACCATGTTACATGTTTTATTGAGGAGGAAAGGCAAAAAAAGGAGCAGAAAACCCCTGACTTAAGATGTAAAAAAGTAAGCACATTAAATGTTCTTTACAGCTCTTAATCTGGATGATAACCCAAACCAAGAGTGATCCACAGACGTGTCTGTACCCAAAGCCTTCTGTCAGTCTCTGGATGGAAGCCACTCTTTGTTTCTCTGTGTCTGTGTCCAGGTGTTATTCAGAGGCAGATCACTCTGACCTCTGTCTCTCATTGGTCGTCTGATGGAGGACATCAAGTGCACATAGTGACCTGAGAGGTTGTGTCTGCAGAAGAAACCATGTCTGATGAGACACGGTGACTCATAGAAACGGTGTTTGGCTCTTCAGGGCTCTGTGTTCCTCTAATGAGAGGAAACGAAGAAAAAACTCTTCAGGACAAAAGCAGCAGCTGAAAGCGTTGGGCGATGACTCGTTTCCTCAGATCCTTGACTGATGACGTGCTGACGTCATCCTGTGAGGCTCAATAGAGGATGATTTGTGAAAAACATTTAAATGCTTTAATGTTTTCTGGCTTTTATCGGCACATGATTCAGACTGATTCATTCCTTTATTCGCTGGTTCAATCAACCTGCCTTGAAGTAATCTGTCAGCTCCTTCCTGTTTACAGCTGCCGTCACTGTTTCAGGTGTTTGATTCAGAGACTCTTCAGCTTCACCCTGCATCACCTCACCTGCCTCTGTTCATCTGAAAACCAGCATGTGTTTCAGACGGAGCTACAGATGAGTTTCCTGTTCAGGTCCTACATAACATGCTGCTTTCTGCTCCTGCTGTAGAGTTTTTAGTTTGTAGTTTGTTTTTTTTTATGGTCGTCTATGGACTTGTTACAGGGTCACAGCCTTTAACGCCTGCTCAGAGAGCTGCTAAACACTCTCACTGCTCTGAGCCGAGTGTGACATTCCCCAAACAAGGCCGGGCTCTCTCTCTTTCTCTCTCTCTCTCTCTCTCACACACAGACACACACACACACACACTTTTAAATATCAACACGGACACTTAACATGTAAGAAAGTCCTGCAGCTGAGTGGGCACAGGCGGTCTGAGAGGACAGACCTCCCTCTCCTCACCCCTCCTCCAGGAAGGCAATGTTGTTTCTCTGGTGTTTCATTCAATCTGAAGGTTTTATAGAAAACAATCTTTGGTGTCAACATCTCACAGTAAACATCATTCACCTTCCCTGGTTTCTGTGACTCCTTCATGATCTGACCACCTTTATCTGAACGTCACCTGGTGCAAAACCATCAAAATGAGCACAAAAATATATTAATAACAACAGCCAAAACATTCAGCTAAATGCTGTATCTCCCTGAAAAAAATAAGAAGAAATAAATGTCATCAAGTTAAAGAATAAGATGTTTAAAATGATTGAAGAAAAAAAAACATCCACCTGTTCAATCTGTGAAGCGATTTTATCAGTTTCCAGCCTCCTTGAATCTGTGCTCAGATTTCACTTCTGAATGAACCTGATGATGAAATCAGGAGGATTTTTTAGGTGTTTAACTGCTCTTCTGTTCTTTTTTACGTCTCTGAAGTGGTGAGTCACAACACTAAGCGTTTTTTAATAAAGCTGTAAACGTTTGGACCCCACCTGCTGGAAATCCTGTGTGTGTGTGTGTGGGTGTGGGTGGGGGGCTTCATGAAGAGCTCTGGATTGTGATTCAGTCTGGTGTAATCCCTGACATGGCGCTCTGGCGGGGCTCTGACAGCCTCTGTAGAGCCAGGTGCTTCCCCTCCATGGAAAGTGAACGCTGCCCTCCTGCTCTGATGTCATCTCCAAACGGTTGCCTCTTTCCAGGGAGCGCCGCGGTGAGGTTTCAGCAGCTTGTGGTTAACAAGATGCTTTTCAGCTGTTTGCTTTGACACCAGAGCTGGTCAAGGTTTTTCCCACCTTAAAGGGACATGACAGCAGACATGACAGTGTGAGGAGGAGACGATGGATAAACAGGCTCAGAAGAATGTGATGAAGAACAGTGTGGAGAGGAGCAGCAGTGTGAGGAGCAGCAGTGTGAGGAGCAGCAGTATGAGGAGCAGCAGTGTGAGGAGCAGCAGTGTGAGGAGCAGCAGTTTGAGGAGCAGCAGTGTGTATTTACAGCTCTGTATGACTGTAATGGTCTGAACCTGGGGCTGTGGTGGAAAACTATCTGCTCTGAGCTTTAATCTTTGCTTGTAGTGAACTCCAGTGGAGCTATTTTCAGTTACAGCCTCTACATTAGCTCACTTAAAGGGCAATTACAGCTATTTTAAACTAGGGCCTCATTTTCCAACTTTTCTCCTCATACCAGAAGAATTTACCCCAAAACCAAGTCCAAACTGCTCTGCAGGGCTCTGCAAGTGATCAGTGTCCTGAGCAACGGTTCAAACCCTGAGCCAGCACAGGCAGCTGGTTCTAAAGCAAGGACAAGAAAGACAACATTACATTATTCTGATGTCACATTACTGACATTACAAACTTTATGTTTGACTCATAACTTACAACAAGCCTTAAGAGAGGAACTCCAGATCATGTGATCCAGCCCAGCAGTGTATACACACAGAAAACCCCCTAAAACCACTGGCATGCACACACAGACTGCATCTGTTTAAAGAGAAAGGGCGAGAACAACCAGCTCAAAATCAGTTCACAACCAGCTTGCAACTGTTGTAGAAATTTCCTGTATTCTGGTGAAGAATGAAATAGAGACTTCTGCCGGCCCACAAGGTTTTATTTTCTTTGCAAAGAAAAGGTCAATCATCACACGGCGGCCAGAAATGAAGAAAGACCCCGAAACAGGGGAGACTAAAGTTTTTAGTCTAAGGTGTGCCTCACACCACTCTGTCTGCTGCAGGAATCCACACTGGGACAAGGCTTTGAGTCTAGGTGGAAAGGTGTGAGAGGTCTAGACATCACAGTTTAAGATACAAAAGGCTTCTGCAGGAAATCACCTCAGGACAGGGCTTTGTGGCAGAGTGTTGTTCCTGTGTGAGGAAAACAGGAGATGGGACGACTCAAGACATTGAAATTAAAATTACACAACCAGCTCACAACTAGCTCATAACCAGCTCGAAATCAGATCATAACCAGCTCATAACAGCTTGAAACCAGCCTATAACCATCTTATAACAGCTCATAATCAGCTCATAACCAGCTTAAGACAGCTCAAAAAAGTGCATAACCAGTTTATAACAGCTCAGAATCAGCTTATAACCAGCTCATTACAGCGCATGACTAATTTATAACAAGCTCATAACCATCTAATAACCAGGTAATGAACAGCTTTTAACTGCTTATAACAGCTCTTTACCAGCTTACATCCAGCTCATAACCTGCTCATATCCAGCTTACATTTAGCTCATAACCAGCTAAGGAACCAGCTCATAACCAGCTGATAACCAACTCATATTCAGTTCCCATTAACCTTATAACCAGCTCATAACCAGCTCATAACCAGCTCATCAGGAGCTGTTGAACTCTGTGTGAGATGAGTGAAGCAGGCAGAGTGTGTCCGTCTGTCTTGCTGTTTCTGCATGAGTGACTTTCTGCAGACAGTAAGCAGGTCTGAGAGTTTGAGAGGAGACTGACACAGAGCCACAACATCAGCAGACCTGTTCAGATAACACACACACACACACACACACACACACGCACACACACACACACACACACACACACACACACACACACACACACACACACACACACACACACACACAAACAAACCCCTGCAGGAACAGTATGTGTCACACTCTCTCGTCATTGTGCTCTGAGCTGAGATGGCTGCAGAAATTCACATAAACTGGACAACACAAAACAGGCTTTGTTAGCAGCAGCAGCACACACACACACACACACACACACAGAGAGAGAGAGAGAGAGAGAGAGAGAGAGAGAGAGAGAGAGAGAGAGAGGAGACAATAATGACAGTTTGTGTATGTTCAGTGTATATGTGCATGCTTAAACATGCATGTGCCTCCCTCCTCCTCTTTCTCCTCCTGCTCACCCCCCCCCCCCCCCTCTCTTCTCCCTCTCCTCCTGTGCTCCTGTGGGAATGTGCCCTCCCTTCAGGCTCCCACATCTGCCCAAACCAAAACAACGTCTCCCAAATAAAGATACGCTCCACAGCCCCCATTGCTCTTCTTCCTCCTCCTCGTCTTACTCTGAGGATCTCTCCCTCACTCCTCCTCCTCCTCCTCCTCTTCATCCTGACACATTCCTCTCTCTGGCTCTGGTAGTTAGCGGCCGGCTGGGCCTGGCGGGTGGACGTGTGAGAAGTTTCTCTGTGTCTGTCTTTCTCACACTGGGCTGAGCTGATGGCAGAGGGCTGAATCTGTGAGCTTCAGACCTGTGAGAGATGTTTAAACTTCAGTCTGCTGCTCTGATGACAGCAGTGATGGGATGTAAACACACTGCTGTTTGTGTGTGAGTTGGTGTCTCTGTTTAAGTCCCCAGCACAGAGAGAGATTTCTATGGTGACAGACGATCACAGAGTGGCAGACCCTTTTACTGAGACCTCTGATGTCTTTAGACTGTCTGATTCCTGCTTTATGAGTTATCCTGACCTGCTCCGTCTCTGTCGGCTGATGGAGCCTCACACTGCTCTCATCTTGCAGTGGCTGTCACACTGCTGCAGGTTCATGTTAATGAAGTCATATTACTGTAATCATAGCTGCTGTTTGTGGTGGATCAGTCCTGGTCAGGCAGCTGGGCCTCTTTTACCATCACTGTTAGTGTGTTTACTTCCTCTCAACCTGTCTGGAGGCCTGTTGCACAAAAATAGGATAAGGGATTAAGCCAGGATATCTTGGTTATCCTGGCTCAACTTATCTGTGATCCGGCTGCACAAAAGCAGGATAGAGGAAAGCACAACATGTTTTGATATTAGTTACCATGGAGATTTATCCTGTGGAGCAAGCCTGCTTCCAGACCAGGCTAAGTTCCAGGATCCATTAAATCTCATCCTTCATCTCAGCCAGCAGCCACCGTGTTGAGCCGCATTTCGTAATAATGGTGCATTTTGTAATAAAACTCCAAAATGTAATAACTTTGTCATTTCATTTTGTAATAAAGCCGCATTTAGTAATAAACTGCAGCATTTTATAATAACCTGCCCCAACGCATTTCGTAATAAATTTTGCCGCATTACGTAATAAGTTATTACATTTTGGGAAGATTATTACAAAGTGCACTTGCAACACTTTCATTTTCTGGAAAATGTAATAACATGGTGCATTAGGTAGTAACAATACTAAATCATGTTTTTTTCAATCATTTTTTTTTTTTTTTTAAATTTCAGGCGGCAGGACAGGATTTACTGAGGTTGGATTGCTTTATTACCTTGAATTAAAAAAAACAAAAACTAAAATGTTTTTCAGTTTAAGTTGTAAGAAAAAAAAGTAAAGTAAAACATGAAAGGAAGCGTTATTTTAGAAGAAAATAGTACATAATTGACTAAAAAAATATACTACAAGAAAAAAAAAAAAAAAAAAAACTTTTTTATGTAAAAATGCATGCCCCTCAGTCACTATGATTTAGGCTTTTCATAGTGAAAAGAGTTACTTTTTCACTCTGGTATAGGAGTACAGACTCTTTTCAGATACAGGTAAAGATTCATTTGAATCATACTCAATTAAAAGTCAAAATGATAATCTGTTAAAGTTACTCTTAAGAAGTACAAGTTTCTCAAGTACATGTAACTGAGTAAATGTAAGTTAGCCCATTCCCAGACTCTGGTGTTGAGTCATTGCATCAGCTTAACATAAAAGACACTGCCACTGCCAGCCCCATTATATTTGGACTATTCTGCCATACATAGCTTTATTAGGTCATACAGCTATAAGATAAAACACATACAAGTCATTAAAAGTCATTCTTCTCTAAGTTCATTCTGTAACAAACAATATTTATACCTATTATTACATAATGCACCATGTTATTACATTTTCCAGAAAATGAAAGTGTTGCAAGTGCACTTTCCCAAAATCTTATAATAATAAATAATCTTCCCAAAATGTTATAACTTATTACGTAATGCGGCAAAATTTATTATGAAATGCGTTGGGGCAGGTTATTATAAAATGCTGCAGTTTATTACGAAATGAAATGACAAAGTTATTACATTTTGGAGTTTTATTACAAAATGCACCATTATTATGAAATGCGGCTCAACACACCACAAATAGAAACTAATAGTTATTCCACAACCCACTACCCAATGTTATCACATTCAACTAGACCCACTGTCATTATCTAAACATTTCAGATCATTTATTAATTTATGTCATTTCAGTCACACCAAAAACGATGTTTTTCAAACAGAATTAGAACAACCAATGTTTTTAAAACATTCAGTGAAATTTCACTCATAGATCAATCCAAATGCATAACTTTACTTATTTTAAGCTTTTATTAATGATAATACTTTCTCATCATCTAGATAACAAATACCCTTTTACTGTCTTACAGAAGTTTTGATTTTATTTATTTTTTTACAGAATCATTCATTTTTTAGCCCACGACTTGAACTTTAACCATAACTGCATACTTTTCTACATTCATTTCTACCAACAAATGTCATGTCTATCATGTGCTGGAAATGAGGAGTATTGCTTAATTTCAGTCACTTTTATTGTCCTTGACATCAAGCAACAGCAATTTTGGTGTTTTATGTTTGTTAAAAAAAAAAGAGAAAGAAAGAAACAACAGTGTTCCCAAGGGACAGGTGTTTTTGTAATGAAACAAATGCAATACTAACATATCTTACAAAAACAGGATATATTTCTTTAGAATAAGGAATTCCTGTGTCATGTTATTAAAGTTACTGTTGAACCAAATTCATATCAGTCTTATGATGGACTGAGGGTCCAAAATCTGGTCAAAAGATAAGTGACATACAGTAAAAACACTTATATAAAAACATTTTTTATATAATAAAAATAGTAATTTATCTTAGTAAATAGTAAATTTTTCCAGAGTTCTCCCTAAAAAATGACAAACATGGTTTTGTTTTTCTCATTTCCACCTGGGACACAAATTCTTTGATAGTTAGAGAATAACCCATCGATATAAATACACAGAATAACGTGATGATGTTCCTTTATTGAATAGAGATAAATCAAAGCAAGTTAACCATCAACTCTACAAGATAGAAAACATGAATTCAAAGCAAATTATAGAACATTAGAATAAATACACATTCAAAGGTCTGTGTATAACACACCTCACATGTCTGCACACTGAAATAAATGCAGGACACATCTATACACAACTGAACAGATGAATAAATGGATTGAGGAGCCTCCCTGCATGCTTTTATACACACAGCATAAAACACAAACATTATGAGAGGCCAATCAGCTTCCTCTGTTGATGAAGCCAGATTGAACTGAACTTCACAGCATGCGTCTCTGACAGAACACATGTAACTTCAATTTAAAACATACATCTTAACTAAAATAATTCAACACATATTGGTCCCTGACCGGCCAACCACTGTCATCATCAGGGAAAATGGCAGGATTGTCTCAGTCCATGTGTGATGGCACTCCTTTTCCCTTTTTTATTTTTCATTCTTTTTAAAAATGTCATTTTATTGCCTGTTTTACATCATGCCCAGGGGACTACAGATGAAAACGAGCCTTTTGGCTAATTCTGGCTTTTTTAACCTTGTGTAATCCTGTGTTTTATGAAATTGCGCTGTCCCCTTTTAAATAAAGAAGTTACAAGTTACTCTGGGGGCCCTCTCCTTCCTCAGCAGTCCACATTATGGAAGACAGCAGGTCACAGTGATGTCACATGACCTCAAAGTGCTGACCCTTAATTCCTGAAGCCAGTGAAAGCGTGCCTTCAGGAGGCCAAAGGTCGTTTCAGTCCTGGTCCTTGTACTGGCATGGGCGTGATTGTATGACCCTGCAGACCATCTACGATTATAAAATGAAGGTTATTATAACCAAAGACCATCACAAGAAACACTCAGTGTTCATTAACTGACACATTTAAAAATTTCACCTGAACGTTAATGCTGCGGAAGGATTTCTATTCACAAAATCTGCCCCATCATGTTTAATCTACAGTTACTGTTAAGTACAGGTACCTTTTCAGAGATGTTCATTAACTCTTTGGATTGTAATCGTGATTTTTGGGCAGAGGAGTGAGTGTGTATTTCCTCAATACTTACTCATTCAGGCGGTCTGCAGTGCTTTGCTGGCTTCAGTTATTGTTTCATAACAGTTGCGATGTTGTCATTCTTTTATTTGGTCCTTTACCTCCTCGTATAAGCCTCCATTAAGATTTATGTCTCAGACAGGGGGTAAGTACGCTGCTCCTGTGGTCATGGTGAATCGGTGAATCTGTGATCGATGGCGGGGTCTATTTGAGGAAGCCGTGTGTGCACACTGATCCAGGATTGGTTCCACCTGGCTTGATGAATCCGTGTCCGCTCATCCTGGCTTGGTTTTTGTGCAGCCAATTAAACCTGGGTCCTCTTGTTACAGATTTGCTGAGCCGAGCTCACTCATTTATCCTGGATGTCTGAATCCTACTTTTGTGCAGTGGGCCCCTGGTGAGGTTTGCAGATATGAGCACAGAAAGGGAAGGTGAAGGTGAGCCAGTAGGAAACAGACTTCTTTTTGTAGAAAAAAGGCAGACCACAGACATGACGCAAAACTAAAGTCATTTCAAATGGCAACGTTGTTGCTTTAAGAAACACTGAAAGAAATCAAGAAAAAAAAATGTGGTAGTCAGTAACAATTACTTTTTTAGACCAAGCAGAGGGAAATAAATATGGAATCACTTAATTCTGAGGTAAAATTATGGAAACACCCTGACAATTTCCTTTCCCACCTGCATCAGATTAGATCTGCTTGTTAATCTGCAGTTAAAAAGGAGTGATCACACCTTGGAGCTGTTGCACCAAGTGGATTGACATGAATCAAGACTCCAAGACGAGAGATGTCAATTGAAACAAAGGAGGGAGTTATCAAATTCCTTAAGGAGGGTAAATCATCACGCAGTGTTGCAAAAGATGCTGGTTGTTCACAGTCAGCTGTGTCTGAAATCTGGACGAAGTACAAACAACAAGGGAAGGTTGTTAAAGGAAAGCTTACTGGTAGACCAAGGAAGACATCAAAGTGTCAAGACAGAAAACTTTAGACAATATGTCCTGAAAACAGAAAATGCACAGCAAAACAAATGAAGAACAAATGGGAGGAAACTGGAGTCAACGTCTGTGACCGAACTGTGAGAAATCGCCTCAAGGAAATGAGATTTATATACAGAAAAACTAAACAAAAACCGTCATTAACACCTAAACAGAAAAAAACAAGGTTACAATGTGCTAAGGAAAAGCAATCTTGGACTGTGGATGACTGGATGAAAGTCATATTCAGTGATGAATCACTAATCTGCATTGGGCAAGGTGATGATGCTGGAACTTTTGTTTGGTGCTGTTCCAATGAGATTCACAAAGACAACTGCCTGAAGAAAACATGCAAATTTCCACAGTCATTGATGATATGGGGCTGCATGTCAGGTAAAGGCATTGGGGAGATGGTTGTCATTTAATAAATGCACAAGTTTACACGGACATTTTGGACACTTTTTCATATCCCATCAATTGATCGGATCTCAATCCAATTGAAAATCTGTGGTGGAAGTTGAAGAAATGACAAGACTCCAACCTGCAAAGCTGATCCGGCAACTGCAATCAAAGAAAGTTGGAGCCAGATTGATGAAGAGTACTGTTTGTTACTCATGAAGTCCATGCCTCAGAGACTGCAAGCTGTTATAAAAGCCAGAAGTGGTGCAACAAAGTACTAGTGGTGTGTTGAAGTGTTCTTTTGTTTGTTTTTAATGTTTTTTTTTCCTCAGAAGTGAGTGATTCCATAATTTTTTCCTCAGAATTGGGTGCTTCCATTTTTTCCCCCTCTGCTTGGTCTAAAACATGACACAAAACTTGGTTTTGTGTCATGTCTGTGATCTGCCTTTTTTCTACAAAATTAAACAACTGAATGAACATCCTTCAAGACTGGTGATTCCATAATTCTTGCCAGGGGTTGTAGACAGAGGGGGCAATCAGACACAGGTAAGTGAGGAGACACAAGCGAGGTACATGAGGAGCATCACAAGGAGGGAAACTGAGGAAGTGCTGAACACATCAAAAGACAGAACTCAAGAATGTAACAAACACCAGAAGAAACACCAGGAAGAAACTACAAAATAAAACTGAAACACTAAAGACTAAACTGAGAAACAAGAAGACAAAAACACCAGAAACCACAAGAAACACAAGGAAACAGGGAACACCAAGAAAACAAAACCAGACCGACACAGGGAACACGAAAAACACAAGAACCAAATCATCACAGGAAACCCAACCAATACAGTTAGTGTGTGTGTGTTTACACCTTAGCCTCAGTATGTATATAGCTGCAGTGTTGCTTCCCTGCATGTATACACCTTAACATATCTGTGCAGTGTGTAAGGTTGGAGAGCATGCTGTATGGAGAGCAACAGGAACACAGTCCACCGTACTGACACTCTGAAGAAGCTGTCAGTCTCTCTATGAGCAGACAAGAGCTGCTGGCTTCCTTTCTGACTTCCTGATTTTTTCTGATTTCCTGACTTCCTGAATGCATCAGAAACGATGGATCCACCTCCATGAAAAAGACCGCAGGTCATTGTCGGCTGGATCACAAGCGGGGTCACAAACACACAGACTGAGCTGATATCCCGCTGCTGTTTGGTTTTTAGATCTCTCTTCTTCTGGTGAGATGGTTTTGAAGACTGAGACTCAGTCCCACATCCTGAGCAGCTCTGGTCTCAGATCCTGTTCACATTCTGGATCTGTCCAGCTGTTCGCACAGACCCTGACCCTCCAGACTCAGGTCCATATTTTCCACAGGGGTCACCAGAGGTCAGCAAACACACATAGCAATGAGCCAGAGTGCTGCACAGCTAAACAAGTATTTCACACACTCGTGTAACAACACACACGCACACACAGGCTTTGTCTGTGAGTGTGTGAGTCAGGCCTCAGTCCAGTAATCCGCTCTGTTGGTCCTCCTCCACACAAACAGTGAGTTTGTGTGTGTGAGTGTGTGAGATCTCAAACTGCTGTAGTGTTATCTGATGACTCACCTTCAGGACTGGCTGTGTGATTAAAAGCTGCAGGAAGCTCTGACGTGAAGACCTGGTGTTGGTTGTTGCTGGACGTGGGATCAGCTCTGAACCTGTTCTCTGTGTCACAGCCAGCTCAGGCTGGGATTAGCTTCCTGAAACCCTGGATCCTACGAGCTGTTTCTGAGGAATGATTACAGTCAGAAATGATCCTGTCCATCAGGATGTGTTCAGTAACCTTTGACCCTGAGAAAACAGACCTGCAGAGGCTGCTCATCAGGCGCTGACCTCCAGAGAAGAGAAACGAAGCCAGTGTCTGAATCATTTTCATCTTTCTCTCTCCTTCCCTCAAAAACATCCCTGACCCTTCAGTTCCCAGCAGATGTCAGATAACAGAGTTAAATATGGTCTGAGGGCAGTCTGAGGGCAGTTTCTGCACACAGGCTTTACGCTCAGGTTGTTCAAGTCCAGGTGAGAAACTAACTATGAGGCTTATTTCTCTCTCATCTTGTGACTGACCTCAGAGTTACTCCCACTGTTTGTTTAAAGACTTTCCACCAGAATCACACAAATGATCCAGAGTTTTCCAGGCAGGCAGCCAGAGCCACACACACACACACACACACACACACACACACACACACACACACACACACACACACACACCCACACACACACACACACACACACACACAAACAGCGTGTGTGTGTTTGTGTGTGTTTGTGTGTGTTTGGGAAAATTCTCTAATATCTGAAATAAAATGCTGGAATCTGTTTATTGTACCACATGGACCAGTGAGGGCTCTGCTTTCTCCTTTTTTAGTGTCATACATATTTAACAGAAAACAGTTTCTCTGCAGTGACGTGAACTTTGACCCCATGGAGGGTCCAAATATCTGACAGAAAACAGTGTCTAGGAGTCCAGAGTTCAGTTTTTTGTTCCCATGTTTGTCTCTTCTCAGTGTTCCTATGATGAAGATTGTCATCATGATGGCTGAGCATATTGTGTGCATGTGCAGATCACCGCTAATTGTTGTGCTCTCTCTCTCTCTCTCTCTCTGTCTTGATCGTCTTCTGTTTCCTGCCAGCGGCTCCTCTGCAGGCAGAGGGCTAGGAGCCATAGGCAGTGTGGAGTTTACGGGGTTAACCATCTGGACGGCTGAATTATTTAATGCTGCATATGTTGAGACAGGCCGGCTCTAAGATCCGTCACTCTTTAGTCCACCAAGGTGCTCCCATTCCTCAGAGCGATCTCACAGTGTTCTCATGGTGCTCTCACAGTGTTCTCTTGGTGCTCTCACAGTGTTCTCATGGTGCTCTCACAGTTTTCTCATGGTGCTCTCACAGTGTTCTCATGGTGCTCTCACAGTGTTCTCTTGGTGCTCTCACAGTGTTCTCATGGTGCTCTCACAGTTTTCTCATGGTGCTCTCACAGTTTTCTCATGGTGCTCTCACAGTGTTCTCATGGTGCTCTCACAGTGTTCTCATGGTGCTCTCACAGTGTTCTCATGGTGCTCTCACAGTGTTCTCATGGTGCTCTCACAGCACTCTGATTGTGATCAGTTTGTTGTGGTTTGGACAATTACTAAGGGCCTGATCAGTCCTGATGCTGGCTCTGATGGTGATGCAAGCTCTGATGCTGGTACTGGTTGTGATGCTTACTCTGATGCTGGCTCAGTTGCTGCTCTGATGGTGGCTCTGATACTGATGCTGATTGTGATGCTGACTCTGATACTGGCTCTGATGCTGGCTCTGATACTGACTCTGATGCTGGCTCTGATGCTGACTCTGATGCTGGCTCTGATACTGGCTCTGATGCTGGCTCTGATGCTGACTCTGATGCTGGCTCTGATACTGGCTCTGATGCTGGCTCTGATACTGACTCTGATGCTGGCTCTGATACTGGCTCTGATGCTGGCTCTGATGCTGACTCTGATGCTGGCTCTGATGCTGGCTCTGATACTGACTCTGATGCTGGCTCTGATGCTGGCTCTGATACTGATGCTGGCTCTGATGCTGGCTCTGATACTGATGCTGGCTCTGATGCTGGCTCTGATACTGATGCTGGCTCTGATGCCGGCTCTGACACTGATGCTGGCTCTGATGCTGGTGCTGATGCTGGCTCTGATGCTGGTGCTGATGCTGGCTCTGATGCTGGCTCTTATACTGATGCTGGCTCTGATACTGATGCTGGCTCTGATACTGGTGCTGATGCTGGCTCTGATGCTGGCTCTGATGCTGGCTCTGATACTGATGCTGGCTCTGATACTGATGCTGGCTCTGATACTGATGATGGCTCTGATGCTGGCTCTGATACTGATGCTGGCTCTGATGCTGGCTCTGATACTGATGATGGCTCTGATGCTGGCTCTGATACTGGCTCTGATACTGGCTCTGATGCTGAGTATCTGAGTGAGGCTTTTTAAGAGACAGACTCACTGAGATAGGGCTAGATACTGAACTTCAGTTCTATTATGGCACTGACAGAAATACTTCCACGTGACTAAGGTCTGATAATTTCACCGGTGATTGGCTGTAATGTTACACATGGTGCTGCATGCAGTACAGTGTTGCCAACTTTGTTGCTGCCACTAGATTTAAAGACTTTTAAGACTCTTTTAGTGACTTTCTTGTTTTTTGTTTTTTTGTTTTTTTTCAAAAAGCGACTAGCAACAAATCTAGTGACTTCTCTGTAGTTTGGAGTTTGACCTGAAAACATCTATTGATCTTCAGGACCCTCTGCTTCTCAACGGGGAGCGGATGCTGAGCCCCTCCCCAACCCAAACACACACAGGCAGACTCCTTGCATTCGACTTGCACTTGTGTTAGTCTCTTTTGGGTCAATTTTGCTGGTCCCAAGTCTGGATAAAAGAGGATGGTTGATATTTAGACATTAAAAAAAACAAGAATGGACAGGAGAAAGTTCATTTATAGTTATAAACACATTTATGGTGTACTCAGTATATACTGACCTGTCACTTGTTTGCACCTGTTCTTGGAAACAGAAAAATACTTAAGCTGAGAATTAAAACTCAAGATTTGTACCGTATTTTGTAATGTAATTTTCTTTTTGTTAAAATTGATATTATAAAACTGGTATTGAAAAAAAGTATTGTTGAGTAACTGGTATAGAAGTGAAGGTCTCGGTGTTGGTACAGGTTGACTGATACCCAGCCCTGTACAGAGGAGATTCAGGATTCAGATTATAAATGAACTCTTTGCTGTCTCATGTCCTGTTTTTCTGCACATGCTTGGAGGCCCTCTGACCACAAGCTGCCCACTCCCATCTGTCCCTACAGCTTTATGGAGACGTTTGCAGCTCAGCTCAGAGACAAACCGTGCTGTGAGCTCCTCTCACTGATAATAAACATGAGTGAACAGGAGCAGGTCCTGAGGAGGCTGTAACATAAACTTTATAACCGTTTGTGTTAAATGAATCCTCTATTCCCACTCCTCTGTGACAAACATGACCTGAGGCATCATGTTAGTGGCTTGTCTCTTTGTTCATCTTCTTCCTTGAGTGAGTCTCCACGAGTTTGGCACAAACTGGAGCACGGACTCAAGCGTCCTCTGAGCAGATTGTCAGTGATCAAAAGTCAAAGTTTAGGGTGGCCCTGATGTCTTGTAGTATCTAAAGCTGAGCACACAGTATGAAGTTATGGCTCTGATTTCATTCCGACAAAAGTCAGATGTTCAGCTCCTCTAAACTGTGACCACACAGCCAAAGGACTCTGACTGCACGCTGATAAATGATATCAGTGATCTTTGTGAGTGTGTAGACACATAACTTCAATGTTTCGACCGCTTACAGCATGAAAAACATACATAGACATAATCTGGTAATCACCTGCAAATAGATCCATCAGCAGCTAATTTGTTTATTGAATTTTGTCTGTGAGGTGGCTAAGCTCCTGCAAACCTGTGATTAAGTGATATACACACACTTTGCTGAAAGGAAACACACCAGCTCTGGTCCTAAAACTTCTCTGTGCGACTTTCTGAGTGTAACAGGAGCAGAAAGTTTTCACAGAGCAGATCAATCCTCTGCAGTTTCACTTTAACACCTCGCAGTGAAACATGATGCAGAATAATGATGTCTGAGCAACATGTGAGAATATCTTAAACATACACACTCACACACACTCAGGTGCTTTAGCGCTTCACTTTTCTGTAACTTAATCTGCTGCATCGACTTCTTCTCCTATAGTTTCTCTTTCTGTAAACAAACAGCTGATCATGTGACTCTAAGAGGATGGAAATAGCTTAGAAATGAAATCTGATCAATGAGAGGAGAGTTACGTTTGAATAATCTGCTTTAGATCGATCTGATGGGGATATAAAAACTATACCAGCTGCAGCATCTGTTCTGTCTGTAGAGGAGGAAGGAGGTTTCTGCTCCCTGTCACATGATCATTATGTCATGATGTAAGTCATGATGAAAGTTAGAGAGTGAAAGAAGGAACAACATACAGGCGATGTAATGTTTTCAATTAATCCTGTTAAGATTGATGCAAAGTAAGAAAGAAAGCAGTGGGAGCTCCTAAACTGTGCAAGAAAGCAAACAGGCACAGACTGTTGCAGCCAGAGCAACAACAATCCTGCAGGTGGAGATCCTGTTTGTATCAGTGTTTAGATCTGAATTAAAGCTGAACCCCTCAGTGATTCTTCTTCTTCTGCAGCTCTCTGACTCTTAGATTTGAACCTGCAGTTATGCTTCTTCTTCGTGGCTCTTAAGTCCGAGCCCTGTCTCCCTCGATGGCTCCTCCAGCAGAGTTCAAAGCGTCCACTGTGTTGGAGATGTTTCTTTGTGTTTCTGTGACTTCTTTTCATTTCTGTGGGAAATTTCCGGATCATTTAAGCCGATCTGTTTCTCAAAGGCCGTTTCATGATGGACAAATATAACAGTGACCACTGAGACCATCAAAGAGCAAACATGGCCGCCATGCTGTCAGAGACGCTGTAATTACAAGCCACCATAACTCAACCCACAGTCCTGAGAGAGAGAGAGGAGTCTTTTCTTCATCTCTGCTCCTCATCCTCAGCTCTCAATGACTTCACTGTGTGAGTTCATGCTGCTCTAACCTCCAGAGACACTTTCTGTTTGAATCAATACTGACTGCAGCAGGATTAGCTCTGAAACTCTGATTGGACCGTAAATAACCACGAGGACATGTTTTGTTCAGAGCTCGTTCTCTCGCCCTCTCTCTCTCTCTCTCTTTTTCTGCTGTGTGGTTTCTGCTCATGATCATAAAGAGCATTCCTGTTTCCAAACATAAACCTCCATCCAAACACAGCTCTGTGGTCCCCCTCATCATCTATTAGAGTCAGAGGAGGAGGATGCAGGACATCAGGTCTCCTCTAAAACAACCTAACCCTGACACAGCGTCAAACAGCTGGTTCTGTGCTTTCAGATCTCGTTCTGCAGCCTCTGAGAGGGCTGCAAGCTCAAGTTGACTGATTTAAGGCAGAATACTTCTTTAAACAGAGCAGTGGTGTGATGTCAGCAGATTTAACTCCAAGCTTTGTAAATGAACTCTGACCTTTGGTGTGGTGTTTCCAGCTCATCATTTGTAGGGGGGACAGCTCTGAGCCCTGCGCAACATAGAGGGGAAGCTAACAGCTCATCTTCACAATCAGTTGCAAAACAAGAGCAAACTGCCCCAAGCTGCAGGACTTCATGGGCCTGAGTGTTTTGGGTTATGATTGGTGGAACATGGAGGGGTCTAAACACTTTTCAAAATAAAAGTTGGACAAAGTGGTTCAACAAAAATCTGTTTTCCTTATTTTTTTGTGCAGAGATTTGTGGGCTGTGAGCTGAGCTGCAGCTGAACTCAGTTAAGCTTGTTTCAATGATGAATCTGAAGACAGATATGAGGGTCAAAGATGCAAGATGAAAACTAACAGAAGTTTGTTTCAGAAATGAAGTCTGCAGCATCGTGGGACAGAGTGTGGTCCAGTGTCTTTGCATGGCCTCCCCCTCTTCCTCCTCCTCCTCCTCCTCCTCCTCCTCCTCCTCCTCCTCCTCCTCCTCTTGCTGTCCTCATTTTTATCCCTCAGGGCCTGTATTAAGTTTCTGTGTTGTAACTTAAACTTCTTCTGGATGTGTTTGAATGAACCCAAGTGCGGCTGAGGTGGGAACCCGTCCGTCTGTTTCTGCGGCTGCTCTCCCATGCTCTCCCCCCCTTGCTGTCCTCCCTCTTGCTCTCCTCCCCCTTGCTCTCCCCCCCCTTGCTCTCCTCCCCCTTGCTCTCCCCCCTCTTGCTCCCCTCCCCCTTGCTCTCCTCCCTCTTGCTCTCCTCCCCCTTGCTCTCCTCTGTGTCTGACCAGTCTTGTTGTTTTCCTGATAATCAGCTGCAGATGTGTTCAGTGTTCCTCAGCTGCTCCAAGTGAGCTCACACGCTTGCTCTGACTGCAGACGCTCTGACTGCAGACGCTCTGCTGCAGTGCAGCCTGTCCTGATGATGTCATTGGCTGCTGGTTGTGAAATATTTGAGGAAATGAGAACCTCGTTGAACCCGAGCAGAGCCGAGCCGAGCGTGTTTCTGCTGCATGTGTGGAGCAGGCTGCTCCTTGGTGGATCTGTTTCATCTGCTTTCAGCCTCAGATAGGATCTGAAGGTTCTCAGAGTCCGAGTCTGGATCCACACTGCTTTAAAACTTAAATCTGTGCTTTCTGACTCTCACTGATGTTGTCATTTCTGTTTCTGCGTCCACAGAGGACAGCGTCTCTGAGTCAGCTCCCCGTGGAGGAGATCAAAGACCCCCTCCCTCCTCAGTGGAGGTGCTACATGTCTCCACAAGGGCGGCGATACTATGTCAACACCATCAACAACGGTAAGAGTTAATGATGTGAGGGCCAGACCTAGAAGGATGAGACAAAGGATGAGAGGACAGCTCTATATGAAGAAGTCAGATTAAACTACTAATAAATGTGTTTTGGAAACTGAGCTGCTCTCAGGTGCTTTAAATCCAACACAGCTCCCGTACGGCCTGACTCCACCTACGCTTCCTAAGCTGCTCATCTTCTTCTCCTCTAACAGTCAAATTATGACTTTTATGAAAAAAAAAAAACACCTGACAGACAGGAGAGGAGGCAGAAGATGGAAACAGGATGTATTCTCCAAGTTCACTCTGATATGTTTGCTCCTCACACCATGCTGCTCCTCTATTAGTAAACACAGTGATTTGATTAATCTAAATGTCCCACAGACAAGTGTGTGTGCGTGTGTGTGTTTAAGAAGTGACCTCTCCTCAGTAATGGAGTAAACTCTTCCTGAACAGCTGTGATGATCATACCAGAGAGAGACAGAGGGCGAGAGAGGTCTGATGCTGCTGATAGAAAAATACATGCACACACATACAAAGACACACACACAGACACACTCAAACACTCAGAGGGCCATGCAGACAGCTTAATGCCTGCTGTGTTCCTGTTTACCGTCCCTATGTGACCTCAGTGTAAAACCTGACTGATGGCTCTAATATCTCCTCCTCCAACTGCAGGATTTAATCAAAGTGCAGGTCCTCCTGCGCGCACGCACACACACACACACACACACGCACACTCACACACCTGACTGTGGTGTTCTTAATTCCCTTTACAAACACACAGCTAATGATCATCTCTGGTCAAACTTTCAGGGAACACAGATGGTGAAGGAGGATCATGACTACTTTCTTGGAGTGCTGTCATATGAGGTGTGATCAGGTCGTCTCTATCTCTGTTTTGACCAATCAGAATGGAGTATTTATTAGAGCCAGGTAATGAGAGACCCTTCTGATCCTCCTCATTTAGCTATACTGTCTCAGGTTGGCCTGTTTCTCACCTGAGCCCCTCCTCTCACCTGAGCCTGCTTCAACAGCTTTCATCAGAGCTCTTTACAGCAGTCCGTCTCTGATCCTGGTCCCAGCGGTCAGGTTGTGGCCCTGAAAAGATCTTAAATTAGCAGAGGACTCCACCCAGCCAGAGGAGCGGGGGAGTCACTCCACCTTCTTCTTCTTTTCTTTCTCCATTAGGATAAAATTAGACTGAAAGTGCTGAAGTCAGGAGGTGGAAACAGACCTCTCTCTCTCTCTCTCTCTCTCTCTCTCTCTCTCTCTCTCTCTCTCTCTCTCTCTCTCTCTCTCTCTCTCTCTGTTTGATCCCCTTAAAGAGTCAGAAACTCTCTAAATAAAGCAGATAATTTGCTGTTGAAACAGACTGTGAGCTTTAAAAACACTGAATGTTATTTCAGAGCTCTTCTTAGCAGCTTGATGAATGAATTAAAACTCAGCTAAAGCTCAGTTCAAACTGAATCAGGGCTGAATTCAAGCTCAGTTCAACATCAGTTAATGATCAGTTTTAGATGACTTTAAACTGAACTGAGGCTGAATTAAAGCTCAGGGTAAACTCAGTCCTTACACACTCTCTGGGTTGGTTCCTCTAACTTCATCCTGCAGATTGTTTCCAATCATCTGATAACATTTTTCTGTATTTTTAGCGCCTCTGTTGTTTCTTTCAGCCTTTTGTGTGGCTAAAGTTCAGTTAGATGAGATATCGTGCCCTCTCTCTCTCTCTCTCTCTCTCTCTCTCTCTCTCTCTCTCTCTCTCTCTCTCTCTCTCTCTCTCTCTCTCTCTGTGTGTGTGTGTGTGTTTGTGTGTGTGTGTGTGGGCGAGGGCAGTGTGTCCTTGTGTTTTCCTTCCTGTGTTGCTGGGTGCAGCCGTGCAGGGTGCTGTGGTGTACAGTGGACCCTTCAACAAACACACACACTTTAGTCCAGAGTCTTTCAGGTATTAAAGAATGTAAACTTCATCAGACACTCGGTGTCTTTGATCCTTTTAATATCCTTTTGTTTAATATGTGTGTATCAAGTCTCAGCGTGTCCTTGACGTGTCCTCTGTGTACCCTCTGCGTGTCCTTTTTGTGTCCTCGGCGTGTCCTTGTGTTGTCCTCGGCCTGTTCTAAGCGTGTCCTCAGCATATGTACAGTAAGTCTCCCAGCTGTCAGTCAGATCCCAGCCCACCTTCATCCTCAGCATCCTCTGTCTCTGTGAGTCAGAGTGGGTGGAGCAGAGAGGAGAGCCCTGAAGCTCTCTCTGACACTCGGTTTCCTCTGAGTGACTGTGAGCCATGAAAACACAGACAGTAAATGCATCATGAGCCAGTGTCATATGGGCATGAATAAAACATGTGTGACACAGATAACCAGACTGCAGTTCATCTTCTCTTCCTCACAATCAGGATTTGTTCATTCATCAGCCCGGCTGGAACAGACAGGAAGTGAAGCACAGGTCTCTAAAGTGAGTCAGTGTCCCTATGTGGTCTCTGAAACCATGATAAAAAGGTTAGATTCATGCTGAGGAGAAACTTCCTCCTTCAGGTCGGAGCTCGTCTGACAGACATCTGCTGTAGATGGTTTAATCTGCAGGTCTGAATCACACAGGTGTATCTGATCCCTCACTCGGATGGAAAGCTGTCTGAGGGCGGGGTTTACCTTGAAGTGGGTCTGATGGGCCTAAAGATTTCAGCTTCTTGAAACTGGCTCTGATTTATCTCTTGGTCAGGAGCAGGTGAAGCTCAGATAGAGGGGAAGGTTTCATATTCGATGGCTGCACAGAGACGTGTTTAGAACCTTCAGGAAAGCTGCACAGGTGTTTTTTTTCTGGTGTTGGTTTGTCAGACTCGATCTGAGAGCGTAACCACAGCAGCAGCAGCAGCAGCGGGCGTCTCTTCTGTTTCTGCAGCGTGGAGTTCAGACTTTTGTTGTTGACTTCATTGTGTTTGTCTTTGATTGATGCTCATTATGTGGAGCTGTTTGTGCTTTAACAACGTGTGGGTGGCCGTAAACCTGACAGAGGATTATTGTTTTAAAGGCCCTAACAACGAGTTTTAGATCTGCACTGAGGAATAAAAAACACAGGGATTTAAGAACAAAGTGGAAAACATTTGAAGACACTCCAAACAGCCCTGAAAGAGCTTTATCCTCTTGATTTGAACCAAACGAAGAAAGTCATTGTTTCCTTTTTTAAAGGCTCTTTAAACGACTTCACTGAGGTTTGGAGTACAGCTGTCACAGCCTCAGTTATCTTCTTCTTCTGCATGTTTTAGTTATTAATGGACCCTTTAGGGAGAGGTGTCACAGATTTTAAGGCTGTAATGTCAGATGGACCTCTCAGTGAGCTGATCCTCTGTGACAGAGATGTTAGGTTAAATATTCCTCTAACTGATGAACTAACTGTCTTATTCCTGCTCAGCTTTCTGCTTCCAGCCATGCAGAGAGGCTTTTATTGGAATATTTAATGTCACACAAATCACCAGACAGTCACAATAACAAACAATCCCCTGAGCTAACTGGATTATCTTCTGTTATTCTGCATTAAACTCTCACATTTCTCTCTGTATTGATTTGTTTATGATGAGTGATGGAGGCGTTCAGGGACATGAGTGGAGGGGAGCATCACTCCGCCACACTGAAGCCTTTCCTCCTCTCTGTGCATGTTGTCTGAGCCCATGGTTTGGCTTGTGTCCTCCTCCCATGATAACCCAATCCAAACTGTGCAGAGCGTGCCTAACTGAGCCAGAGAAAGATGTGTGCACATCCCTGTTTCTCCTCTGTGAGCAAAGAGCCGATAGCAGAGAGCCCATAGAAGAGAGCCGATAGAAGAGAGCCGATAGAAGAGAGCCGATAGCAGAGAGCCGATAGAAGAGAGCCGATAGAGGAGAGCCGATAGAAGAGAGCCGATAGAAGAGAGCCGATAGAAGAGAGCCGATAGAAGAGAGCCGATAGCAGAGAGCCGATAGAAGAGAGCCGATAGAAGAGAGTCGATAGAAGAGAGTCGATAGAAGAGAGCCGATAGAAGAGAGCCGATAGCAGAGAGCCGATAGAAGAGAGCCGATAGAAGAGAGCCGATAGAAGAGAGCCGATAGCAGAGAGCCGATAGAAGAGAGCCGATAGAAGAGAGCCGATAGCAGAGAGCCGATAGAAGAGAGCCGATAGAAGAGAGCCGATAGAAGAGAGTCGATAGCAGGGAGCCGATAGAAAATAGCCGATAGAAGAGAGCCGATAGAAGAGAGCCGATAGAAGAGAGTCGATAGCAGAGAGCCGATAGAAGAGAGCCGATAGAAGAGAGCCGATAGAAGAGAGTCGATAGAAGAGAGTCGATAGAAGAGAGCCGATAGAAGAGAGCCGATAGAAGAGAACCGATAGAGGAGAGCCGATAGAAGAGAGCCGATAGAAGAGAGCCGATAGAAGAGAGCCGATAGAAGAGAGTCGATAGCAGGGAGCCGATAGAAAATAGCCGATAGAAGAGAGCCGATAGAAGAGAGCTGATAGCAGATAGCCGATAGAAGAGAGCCGATAGAAGAGAGCCGATGGCAGAGAGCCGATAGAAGAGAGCCGAAAGCAGAGAGCCGATAGAAGAGAGCCGATAGAAGAGAGCCGATAGCAGAGAGCCGATAGCAAAGAGCCGATAGCAGAGAGCTGATAGCGGACAGCCGATAGAAGAGAGCCGATAGAGGAGAGCCGATAGAGGAGAGCTGAAGAATCAAAAGCAGCCTCACATTAATGTCAGTCCTGTGATGAGTCCCTGCTGTCCAACATCTGCTTCAGCTGGATGCAGACCAGATTCAATTTAACTTGTTTCTGATGTTTGTTTGAAGCTCTAATTTAAGACCTAATAACTGTTAAAGAGCACAGATGGATGAAGAAACATATCTTTATTCAAGGAGTCAGAACACCTGAGGAGAAGGAGGGAGGCAGGTGTGTGTTTCTGAGGCCTCTTCTCCATCAGGTTGAATATTTCAGACATCAGATATCACACTGCAAGTCTGCTGACGTCAGAGTCAGCAAGTTGGAGGCAGTTTGTCTCTCTGGTCCTGGTCAGCTCCAGGTCACACAGACACACACACACACAGACACACACACACACACACACACACACACACACACACACAGCTCTGCGGGGTTGTTGGTTTTTCTTCTTGTTAATTCACATTCAGAAGAAAATATTTCAGCTGGAGGAGAGTCTGAGCGTGTAAACAGTGACCTTGTAGAAACCCAATTTCTGTGAAACTTGAGTCCGTGACTGAAATGTCTTTAAATATGAGCGAGTGTGTGAGTATGGTGTGTTTTTAAGTCTTTATTTCGTCCTTTTGTCGCCCTCGTAGTAGTGCTGTACACTTATGGCCAAAATGATTATCACGATTATTTTGTCCAATATTGTAATCACAATTATTAATCATGATTATGTATAGGGAAAGGATCTGTATTTTTATTGCACTACTTTTAGACAAACAATATGCAAACAGTTTTCAGTTCAAAATGGAACTTTAAATAACAATAAATGACAATAAAAATAAAATTTACCCAAGAAATTAAAATTTACCATGGGCTAACTAAAGAAATATGCTATTACAGAGTGCAATCAAAGTGCAACTCAATGGAAACAATTCCAAATGGTCACACTGCTTCGATATGAACCAGACTTCAGGCACATGCACGGCCCACCTACGTCACCATGAAGCGTCTGTTTACATGGAGCACAGTCTCATCAGAGTCAGCAGAGTGAGGCACAGCTCCAGGTCACTTTAAATGTAAATATCGCAGGCGATAAGGTTAATTTAATTGTGGCGGCCAAAATCGTGATCATGATTAAAATTTAACTAATTTAGCAGCGCTACCCGTAGGATCTTAATATGATTTACAGCTAATATAAACCTCTATTTTTCTCTCTAACTCTAATTTTAGCCTGTCTGAAACACTTTGTTTCAGCTGCTGTCTCTTTAAGTCTCCTTGCTCTTCAAACCACCTCCTCTCTGATTGGCCAGCCCTCTGAAACCGCTCCTGACCCTGAAACTGTCTCTCGCAGCTCTGTATGAAATCTCTTCTTCTTGGTGGTGTCTCACAGAAACCCTCTGAGCTCTGATAAAAGGTGCTGAACATGCTGTCTGAAGTTTCTTTCTTTCTCCCTCAGAGACGACATGGGAGAGACCATCCAGCGCACCCGGGACCCCCAAAACTCCCCTCAAACACAAGCACTCGCTCCCTGCAGGTACAGCAACCCCCCACCCCCCTCTGTGTCTCTCACCCTGAAGCTGAATCCTCCTAAATTCGTGGGAGGCACAAAGCCGCTGCTCATGAGCTCCACACAGACACTTCCTGTGACTAATTTTATCTGAAGCCTGGCCTGCAGAACTGAGACTCCTCTGTCCTCCTCCTGGCTCTGCTCTAAAGACAGAGACACAGAGAGAGACAGGACGGTCTGTGACATGAGCCCCACTCTGCCAAAGGCTGTGAGCAGACCCTCATTCATCAGGATCCTGTCTTTAAAAAACATTCAGAGTTTCACCTCCATACACACTCAGTCTGAGCTGACACATCAGTGTGTCTTTAAAACAGGATTCTGTTACAAAGGCTGCGTTTTTTATTTTTGGGGTTGCTGGTTTGTGGCTTTGTGCTGTGAACCTGGACACCCAAACACATCCAGATCAGTTTTGATCAGTTTTGATCAGTTTTGATCAGATCAATGTGTTTTCCACATTGGTCTAAAGATTTTGGCTGCTGCGCTGGTTGAACTGTAGATCACCTGTTTGAACATGATTTCCAATTATTTCAAGCTAAGTTAAACCTATCAGACTTTATTTATGAAATCTAAATGCAAAATCATGCAGTCAGTATTTTTCTGCAAAAAGCTGTGGTTTGAAGAAGAGAAATGTTCTTAAAGAAAAGGATGCATGTAGGATATACCTGATGCCCCTCAAACAGACTGAATGGAGCTCATCTCTGCACCCAAAGACTATCCAGTCTGCACTTTGGTTGACTCTGTGTGAAGTGGGAGAGGAAAAGCAGCACAGAGGAGATTAACTCACATTTATCACACACACTGATAAAGTCCAGCTCTGACTGTTTTTGAACTTTAAAGAAAAAGTTAACTTTCTGCATGTCATCTGAAACTTGTCTCAGCCACTGTGAGAGAAATAAAATGTCTTCTCTTCTTTCCTGATCCTTCCCTTTCTCTCTGGTCTCTGGTCTTTCTCTGGTCTCCCCGGTCTCTCTCTCTGGTCTCTGGTCTCTCTCTCTGGTCTCTGGTTTCTGGTCTCTCTCCCTGGTCTCTCTCTCTGGTCTCTGGTCTCTCTCTGGTCTCTGGTCTTTCTCTGGTCTCCCTGGTCTCTCTCTCTGGTCTCTCTCTCTGGTCTCTTGTTTCTGGTATCTCTCTCTGGTCTCTGATTTCTGGTCTCTCCCTGGTCTATCACTGGTCTCTGGTTTCTCCCTGGTCTCTCTCTTTGGTCTCTGGTTTCTGGTTTCTCCCTGGTCTCCCTGGTCTCTCTCTCTGGTCCCTGGTTTCTGCTCTCTCTCTTTGGTTTCTGGTTTCTCCCTGGTCTCTCTCTTTGGACTCTGGTTTCTGGTATCTCTCTCTGGTTTCTGATTTCTGGTCTCTCCCTGGTCTATCACTGGTCTCTGGTTTCTGGTCTCTCTCTTTGGTTTCTGGTTTTTGGTCTGTCTCTTTGGTCTCTGGTTTCTGGTCTCTCCCTGGTTTCCCCCTGGTCTCTTTCTGGTCTCCCTGGTCTCTCTCTCTGGTCTCCCTGGTCTCTCTCTGGTCTCTGGTTTCTGGTCTCTCTCTTTGGTTTCTGGTTTCTGGTCTCTGGTTTCTGGTCTCTGGTTTCTGGTCTCTGGTTTCTGGTCTCTCCCTTTTCTCTCTCGGCTCTCTCTCTCTGGTCTCTCTCTGGTCTCCCTGGTCTCTCCCTGGTCTCTCCCTGGTCTCTCCCTGGTCTCTCTCTCTGGTCTCCCTGGTCTCTCCCTGGTCTCTCCCTGGTCTCTCCCTGGTCTCTCCCTGGTCTCTCTCTGGTCTCTCCCTGGTCTCTCTCTCTGGTCTCCCTGGTCTCTCTCTGGTCTCCCTGGTCTCTCTCTGGTCTCCCTGGTCTCTCCCTGGTCTCTCCCTGGTCTCTCCCTGGTCTCTCTCTCTGGTCTCCCTGGTCTCTCTCTGGTCTCCCTGGTCTCTCTCTGGTCTCTCCCTGGTCTCTCCCTGGTCTCTCCCTGGTCTCTCTCTGATCTCTCCCTGGTCTCTCTCTCTGGTCTCCCTGGTCTCTCTCTGGTCTCCCTGGTCTCTCTCTGGTCTCTCCCTGGTCTCTCCCTGGTCTCTCCCTGGTCTCTCTCTGGTCTCTCCCTGGTCTCTCTCTCTGGTCTCCCTGGTCTCTCTCTGGTCTCTCCCTGGTCTCTCTCTGGTCTCTGTCTCTGGTCTCTCTTTGGTCTCTCTCTCTCCTCTCAGTAAATGGATTTCACTCAGGTGGGAGTCCGTTGCATCATGCAGAGAATACACACAACAGTCTGGTGAGGAAGAGCAGCACAGAGCCTCAGGTGAACCGTCTGACCGTCTGACTCTTATTCTAACCTAACATGAAAACACACACTGGTTCAGAACGAGGCAGGGTCATCAGAAGCTTTAATCCCTGTTCAGTTTATGGTTCAGCCTTTAAAGCCTGTTTCTCTGCTGCTTTTTGACCTTTAAATCTGCAGAGACGGGCTGCAGGTTCACAGACATACCTTCAGATCATCTGTTTACAGTTTAAAACACCTTTATTAAAGTGAACACACCACCTGGGTTTGATTTAAAGACCTTAGATGATCTTTACCCCCCCCCCCCCCCCCCCCTCTCTATCTCTCATTGGAGGAGAGGCTGGTGGTAGTTAAAGCAGATTAATCCCTCCTACAGTATCTGCTCCCCTGATCATAATTAACCAGCAATCCACCTCCTCCTCTTCTTCTTCTCTGGATCCTCATTTCTCCTGTGCTGCAGCCTCAGCTCAAACACACACACACACACACACACACACACACACACACACACACACACACACACACACACACACACACACACACACACACACCTTTCTGTGAACTTTCACTTTATCTCTGGACCCTCTCTGTCTGCTCACACAAAGTTTAAATGACAGAGAGGGAGAGAGAAAGAGGGAGGAAGACATGTTGCCTTGCTCTGAAGGACTATCCTCTTGACTCTGCACAGCAACGAACACACACACACACAAACACACACACACACACACACACAGCTTTAAACACAGCAGCAGCAGCAGCAGCAGCACAGAGAGTGAGAGAGAACAGCAGACAGACGCTCAGAGCTTCCCTTGAATACAACAGCCTGTGTGTGTGTGTGCTGCAACCGTGTGTGTGTGAGTGTGTGAAGTGGTCATGTCCGACACAGAGGACAGAGGATTTGACGGAGCGTCCTTTCTCTTTTCACCACAGAGTCCGGGATCAACGTCACCCACCAGAAGACAGAACAAGGAGACCACGGTGACGGTGAGTGGAGTTATTAGAGCAACTAAAAAAAGCAAGTAAAGAAAGCAACTAACGAAAGCAACTCGAGAATGTAACTAAATAAAATAACTGAAACAGGTAAAGGAAGCAACTAAAGAAAGCAACTAGAGAATGTAACTAAATAAAGCAACTGAAACTAGTGAAGAAAGCAACTAACGAAAGCAACTAAAGAAAGCAACTAGAGAAAGTAACTAGAGAAAGTAACTGAAACAAGTAAAGGAAGCAACTAAATAAAGCAACTTAAGACAGCAACTAGATAAAGTAACTAAATAAAGGAACTGAAACAGGTAAAGGAAGCGAGCCCTGTGTGAGTGTGAACTTAGTGCAGTCTGTACGGCAGCCCACAGGGTCCAGATTAAGGCCAGCAGGGGGATACTGAGTGCTTTTAGTGTCAGCGTCAGGCAGAGGATGAAGGTCTGAGCCGTTTACAGAAAGCAACTGGGTTTAAAACTGATTCACACAGAAACTTACTCTCACCTCTCAGAGACTCAAAGTGTGAAACGGTCTCTTTATTTCCTTTGAGTCCACACTTAGGGGAGCATGCTGCTTGTTTTCTGTTTTCTGTTGCTAGTACACACACACACACACACACCGTGACATCATCCTCTCCAGCATCCAGAGCACTTCTGTTGTCAGGTCGTTGCTTCCTGTCAGTAAACAGCAGAGAAGCTGCTCTGCTCTTATTTTCTTACTGAACTTCAAAATAAAAGCTTAGAGTCCAGCTCCATGGCAGCCTGAGGGAAGGTGATGTGGTCTAGGATAATGTGGCGCCCCTGTGGACGAAGTGGCTCCTGTTTCCTCTTTGTTGTTGTTTGTTCAGGAGTCTTATTATTGACAGAAATCTCTCCCTGCTGGATTTAAAGAGTGTGATGTAAGATCTGTTAACCACGCTCTCTGTTTGAGGAGGACTGAGGTCAAAGGTCAACAGAGAAAGTGCTGGAGGATGTGAGGTAGATCTGGGTCTCTGTCAGTCCATGTCCACTCCCTGAAATGATAATCTTCATGATCTGCAGGATGAGGTTAAGTTGGAGGCAGTTTGTCTCTCTGGACCTGGTCTCTGTGAAAGTCATCAGCTGAGCTGAACTGGTTTGGTGGATTTGCTGTGAAAGGTTTTGGCTGCAGACCCTGGTTACACTGTAAGGTTTCTGAAGGAGAGCTGGTCCTCTCTGCAGGCTGAGACCTCCTGATGCTGATAAATGGGTGAGAGAGAGATGAAGCTGACCACTAGACCCCAACCCAGACCTAAGACCTCACATACCCCTTTTCCACCAAGCTGGTTCCAGTGCTGGTGCTAGTGCTGGTGCTAGAGCCGGTTCACAGTTGGTTCAAGTGTGAACCGGTTAAGAACTATTTGCTTTTCCACAAACGGGTGCCGGCCATGCTGTTTTTCTTTGAAATCCATTGTTTTACTTATCTTCTTCTTCTGTTTCTCTCTTACTCCAACCTCGTCTTTTTAAAAATGGCTCTCTTCCGTGTTTTTACTCTAATTTGGTTGGTCAATAATCCTGCCCCCACCCCCTGATGTAAGCCCATAGCCCCCGACGTAACGTGGTTCTTTCTGCTGGCCCAGCAAAGAGTTGGTGCTTGCCAAGCACCGGTTTTGAGAGCCAGCAGCTGGTGCTTAGTCTGTGGAAAACCAAAGAACTGGTGCTACGTCTGGCTCTAGCTCCGAACCAGCCCTGGAACCAGCTTGGTCGAAAAGGGGTAACAGATCAGGTCACATGATCGGAATCTGTTTCATCAGAAGCGTCTCGCAGACAGAAAGATGATGTCCCAGATGCAGTCATAGACGCAATCATAGACACAGTCACGAACACAGACACAGTCATAGACTCATTCAAAGACATAGGTACAGTCACAGACACAGACTCAGTCACAGACTCAGACTCAGTCACAGACTCAGACTCAGACTCAGTCACAGACTCAGACTCAGTCACAGACACATTCTCAGACAGCCTGTATCTCACAGCAGGGTTTCCTCCCTGCAGCAGCAGTGGTCTGTTAACTTCAGCAGGATGATGACAGAGGCTTGTGGGTCTGTTTCTCTTCATGCTGAGGCCCAAAGGAAACACCCCGAGTGTTTCATTCAGACACAAATGATGAGCCATCAGGAGAGTCTAGAGAAATTAATGAACATCACAGAGTTTGCTCTCTGAGCTGCAGATACCAGTGTTTCCAAAGCAACCGAGCATGCATTACCTTAAATATCACAGCAGGGTGTGTTTGTGTGTGTGTCTGTGTGTGTGTGTGTTAACTCACAGAGCTGTTGTACATCTGCACAGGCCTCAAAGCAAATTCACCTGTTATGATCCCCAAACTACCCCATTAAACCCAGCTCCCTGTCTGTGTCCCTGTCTCTCTCTCTGTCTCTCGCCCTCTCTCTCTCTCTCCCTTTCTCTGTCTCTCAACCTCACAGATAAACTGTGTGACGTTCCCATCGTTGGCCGTGGTGGAGCAGCAGCTGCTGAAACCAGACGAGTGGAGCTACTGTGACTTCTTCTGGGTAAAGGGAACCTTTGACAGGCTGTAAACCTGTTCAAACCTGTTTAAACCTGTTCAAACCTGTTTAAATGTGCTTGAACCTGTTTCATTCTGTCCTGCAGCTCTGAGTGGCTGATTATCTTACAGAGGAGATCATTGTGCAACTGTAACTTGGTCTCATGTAGCTCTTTAAGCATTAAGAGCCAGACAGGTAACAAACTCCAGGTTCCTGTCACAACACCTGAACACGCTGCTGCATGAAGCCGTGTTCATGCACATGGTCGGTTCTGCAGAAACGCTGCAGATCTTGTGCACGGCAGCTCACAGCTTAGCTCAAACCATCCAAATATCTGCAGGCAGTAAATAAAGTCTGCTCAGTGAACCTGTGACCCTCACTGTGACAAACACACCTTAAATTTATAGTTTTAATAAAAAGGAGGTAACATTCCAGACGACTCTGCTAATAAAAGTGTTTATTAGCTCTAAGATGTATAAAACATCTAGAGCATGTTGATAAAACATGAGAGTAAAGGTAGAGAGCAGAACACGGATAAATAAGAAAGATAAAGTCAACATAAACTGTCTGCGGCAAAGTTACTGATTACTGTGAGAAACAAAGAGATCCAGAGAAAAGAGATCCAGAGAAAAGAGATCCAGAGGAAGGAGATCCAGAGGAAAGAGATCCAGAGGAAGGAGATCCAGGGGAAGGAGATCCAGGGGAAAAAGATCCAGAGGAAAGAGATCCAGAGAAAAGACATCAAAGAAAAGAGATTCAGAGAAAAGAGATCCAGAGGAAAGAGGTCCAGAAAAAAGAGATCCAGAGAGAGGAGATCCAGAAAAAAAGATCCAGAGGGTAGAGATCCAGAGAAAAAAAGGATCCAGAGAAAAGAGATCCAGAGGAATGAGATCCAGAAAAAAAGAGATCCAGAGAAAAGAGATCCAGAGGAAAGAGATCCAGAAAAAAAAAGATCCAGAGGAAGAAGATCCAGAAAAAAAGAGATCCAGAGGAAGGAGATCCAGGAAAAAAAAAAGATCCAGACGAAGGAGATCCAGAAAAAAAAAGAGATCCAGAGGAAGAAGATCCAGAAAAAAGAGATCCAGAGGAAGGAGATCCAGAGGAAAGAGATCCAGAAAAAAAGAGATCCAGAGGAAGGAGATCCAGAAAAAAGAGATCCAGAGAAAAGAGATCCAGAGGAAGGAGATCCAGAGAAAAGAGATCCAGAGGAAGGAGATCCAGGGGAAAAAGATCTAGAGGAAGGAGTTCCTTTTTAGATTTTTTAGTCTTTAGATTTTTTAGTCTCAGGCTCCTGCAGCGTCTCCAACAGCCTCTATGTATTTAAAGGAACAGGGGGTTTACTGTATCATCAATCAATCAATGCTATTTATATAGCACCAATTCATAACAAATGTTATCTCAAGATGTAGCACTGTAATGTCCCCATGTAACTGTCTCTGTCTCTGTCCCTTCTCTCTCTCTCTCTCTCTCTCTCTCTCTCTCTCTCTCTCTCTCTCTCTCTCTCTCTCTCTCTCTCTCTCTCTCTCTGTTTTTCCCTCAGAGTGACAGAAAGGACCCTCAGGGAAACGGCAGCATCAGCGGGTTTGATGTCCTGCTGCAGAAACAGCTGAAGGGGAAACAGATGCAGAAAGAGATGGCCGAGTTCATACGAGAGAGGTACCACTCTGCTTCTGTTTGTCTCCTCCTGTAACCATGGAAACTCACAGCAAACACAACGCTTCCTCTTTTAGAAGAGTCTCAGAGTGTTTCTCAACACAGGAAGTGAGCACGGAAACAGTCAGGTTGTGTAAACGCTATGATGAAACCATGTTGCTCCCTCTCTGTCAGGATAAAGATAGAAGAGGAGTATGCCAAGAACCTCTCCAAGCTCTCTCAGATCCCGCTCGCCGGTCAGGAGGAAGGGTGAGTGAGTGTATGAGGAGGACTGACCCCCTCTCCTCACACACACACACAAAAACAAACAAACACACACACACAGATAACTCAGAGTACATAAAACAACTCAAACAAAGACAGACTCTGATAAAAGCTTGTGTCAGCTGTTGGAGAAGCAGTGTTTCCCTCAGGAGGCTGTGAGTCATGTGACCCTGGACTCCTTCCTGCTCATAGTCTGAACACTGATGTGATGGTCAGAGGTCATGGAGGTCATCTTTCCTGTCCTCTTTCTCTCCTCTTTCCCTCCTCTTTCTCTCCTCTTTCTCTCCTCTTTCTCTGTGACCGGGCTCTGTGCAGCCGGTGCCAGTTTTGTCAAAGTTTTGGTCACAAAGAGAAAAAATCAGACCATATTTAACCACGGTGCAGTCCTGGAATCAGCAGCAGTTCAGAGGTGGGTGTAGCATGAAGTGTTGAGTCTGTGAACAGATATCTGCAGAGAACCATGAGACGAAGTCAGGGCCTTCAGTCAGTCCCAGCTGCCTCCATCAAAAAGCCACAGAGGTTGGTGATCCTGAGATCAAGCTCAGCAGGTCTCCAGCTGTCAGCTAACAGATGAAATAAACCTCTGAGCTGAAGCTCAGACACAGACAGCTTCTCTCTGGGAGCTTCAAAAGGTTTTTTTTTTTTATCTTTTTTTTTTTTTTTTTTTCATTTTTTATTTTGTCATCTCGTTTGTTTTCTGAAAATGAGACATAAAGCAGGCGGGCAGATCACATTTTAGAAAACCCAAACCAGAACTTCTAGCTCTGTGCAGCCGGATGGGTTTATGAGGTAAACATTACTGCTTATATCAATGTGAGCAACAGGAATTACAAAAAAAAAAAAAAGATAGAATCTGAGCTGACAAAGCTGCATCGTGTTGCTCTCAGCAGTTTGGATATCCCAAAGAAAACTTCAGGATCCTCCTGGTTCTGCTCCTGGTGGTTTAACCTGAGACCCTGCAGAGAGGAGAGGGACCAGACCAAGCTATGCTGCAGCTGTAAAACCCCTGAGTGTGCTTTATTCTATGAAAACTGAGTTCAATTTAACTTTATTTAAATACATAAGAGGAAGATTTCAATTTTCAGACTCTTAGAAGTTATTGTAAGGAAGAACAAAGTCTGCTCAGAGCGACTTTGTTTGGTATAAATGATAAAATTGCCAATTAGTCAGTCAGACAGACAGACAGACAGACGGACAGCGACAGCTCTAAGGTCAGATAACAAGTCAGATGAGACACCCTGGACTTTTGTGTGTGTGTGTGTGTGTGTGTGTGTGTGTGTGTGTGTGTGTGTGTGTGTGTGTGTGTGTGTGTGTGTGTGTGTGCAGGTCCTGTCAGAGGAGCTGTGAAACAACGAAGACTTCCTGTAAATCACTGCTCACTGGGATCCTGCAGCAGAGGAGAGGAGGAGAGATAGAGTGTGGGGGGGGGGGGGGGGGGGGGGTAGAGAGGGGGTCGAGAGGAGGGTTAGAGAGGGGGGTTAAGAGGAGGAGAGTTGGGGGGCAGAGGATTTGAGCCGGAGGTGTTCTGGTTGTAGGCTGAGGGTGATGGAGGAAACCCTGCAGGAAGTCAGAGTTAGTATCTCCTCTTCTGCTCTGAGCTCTGACAGCTGAGGGGGTTTCACGCTGGGGGTGAGTCTTTGTCTGATTCTCTGAGGGAGAAACGGGTCACGGACGGCTGGAAACACCTACAAAGACAAGAAGCTGTGATTTGTTTGGATGCCGCCTACAGCTCGGTTATTAAAGTCGTCTTTATTAAGAGATTCCTCCAGGACGGAGAGAGAGAGCACAGCAACGTAAGCCAACATCAGCGCAGCATCCAGAGCCATGAAAACGGATGTTTCAGGAGGAGAATGAAGATTTGCAGCAGATTTATGAAGTTCATTTTTCAGAAAAGCAAAGTTATAACTCAAAACTTCAGGCTCACTTCAGGTGTTTTGCAGCTTTGGTCCGTCTCTGTTTGATGCATCAAGTTTCTGATGGCGGCAGTTTGGAGCTGGTGTTCCTGCTCCATCCTAAATAAATGTGAATTTAGGATGTTATTTCCAGAAGGTGGTCAAACTGTGTGCTGAAAATATCCAGCCTGTGTCAGAGTCTGTTTTTACCCCCCAGCCCTGCCCACATGTGAATCATGTAATCCTTCTCCATGTGAGCGCTGATGGTGGCTCAGAGTGGGAACATGGTCTCATATAGGATCCAGATTATACCAGCCGGCTCGCTCAGCCCACACCTCCAACACAGCAGCACAAAGCTCTCATTATCCTCTCCTCAGGCCGCTCTGTTGTCACACGGACAATCAGCGTTTTGTTGGTCAGTTCCTACCATCCGAGCTGCAGAACCAGCCGACTATTTATTCCTGAAGTTACCATTTGTTTGGTAGAGATGTGGCCTGGAGGCATGTGACGGCTTCATTCTGCTGAATGGAGGCAGGAAACCAGCCCAGATACATGGATCAACTGGATGTAAACTGCATGTAAACTATTTCAGCCTCACATTCCCAGATTTAAACCTTCCTGTTTCACCTTCAGCTCATTTTCCACGAGGAAACCAGAACAGAGGGTCTGAAGCAGGATGGAGTCCTGATCAGTTAGTTCCTGATGGTTTAGTGAAACCCTCTCTGGAGGCTGCAGCTCAAGCTGCTGATAACGGGAGAAACTCATCATGTAGTGAGATGGACAAGTTAAAAACAAGGATCAGGATTTGAACCAAAGGTCGGCTGGTCTTCATGTCCTGACTGACTTTAGTTTGTCATGAATAACTGATAGATGTGAGTCTAACAGGTCACACATGAAGCTGGAGTCAGATCTCTGTGCTGATAATCCAGATTCCTCTGAGACCTGATTGGAAACAGGAAGCTGTAGAGATGAGCTCAGATCTGAAACATGTACAGTCTGTGTTTGGGGGACTCTGGGTTTGACCCAGCCGTGTCTCCGTAGCGCTGCAGGTGTCGGTCTTTCCTGGGATGTGTGTGGAATGTTTTGGCTGTCAGTCTGGGGGAATTCCTCACATGTCTTCGCTCAGAGCCGAGCTTTGAAGCCGTCCGCTCAGACATGAGGACGGTCTGTCAGAGCTGTGACCCTGTGTCTGCTCAGAGCGCGTTTTATAGTCAGCAGCTGCAGCAAAGATGGAGAGGCTGAAGGTTTCCTCTCACTCTCTGATGGAGGACAAGGATTTTACTGTCGCTGCTGCTCCTAAAACTGATATTTAACATTCCTTACATTCCTTAAACCTATAGGATGATAAAATAACAGAGAAGATGGAGTGAAACTGAGTGCAGATCACAGGATGACTGAGAGTTTTTCATATTTTTCTGATTTAGCTTTAACCTGTAAAGATGTGAAAATACGTTTCATTATTAAAGCATTTCAACTCCAAACTTCACATTCCTCTGAGGATGAATCAGGAACATGTTTGCACTGTTCATGGAGTGTTTAAAACCTGCTGCTCTGACTTCATCTGAAGGCTGCTCTGTTGAACACAGAGCAGTCGTCTCTTTTGGAGGGTGTGATGGCGTCCAGCTGTGTTTGGATCTCAAACTGTCTTATCGTGAGCTGAACTGTCGACCCTCGCTCTGCAGATTTACTGTCTCTGTGTATCGCTGAACTTTTCCTCCCCACTCTGCACGTGTGTGTTTATGTAGGTGTGTGTGTGTGTATCTTAAAGTGTAAGAGTGTGTGGCCCTGTGCTGTGTGAGATATTAAACCCTCCTCTTCCTCCTCCTCCTCTTCCTCTCTCAGGACTCTGGGGGAGGCCTGGGCCCAGCTGAAGAAGAGTCTGGCCGATGAAGCCGAGGTTCACTTGAAGTTCTCCTCTAAGGTGATCCATCACACCTCTCTGCTGCTTTAAACACACACGCACACACACACACACACAGTTTCTCTTATGTTTCAGGTTACTTAAACTCAGAGATTTTAGGAGCTTTACATCCATCTGAACCAGCTTCAGTCCCCCCTCCTGTTTTCTCCTTCTGCAAACGTTCATTCATTCATTCATTCATTCATTCATTCATTCAGGCTGTCTTCAGATGTGGTCTCACTCCCTCTCCTCTCCTGGAGCAGTGAGGTCCTGATTTCACACAGACCTGACAACGCTCGTCTTTGAACTTTTGACTGCTCTTCATCATGGTGTTGTTCTTCCAGTGAACTGAAGAGACATTCATCAGAAGAGCTTCAGAGTGTTTCAGCTTGATACGGCTGGGCTCTGATCCTGATCCTGTAGAGAGATCTGACACTCTGCTTGTTGTCTGGTTCTTAAACTGAATCCTTTCCTCCTGTGGACCAACTCAGAGTTAGAGATGACGACATAACGTTGAAAACAGCTGCAGGAAATGGAGCTCATTATGGTTTTTGGATAATTACATCAGATATGGAGCGAGGATTTAAGTGATTTCCTGTTTTGATTGTTTACTTAATAAAAACTGAAGTGCATGAAGTTTGATTTGTTTCAGGGTTAGGGTTAGAGTTGGGAAGAAGTCAGGGCTTTAAATCCACACAGAGACTTTCTGTTTCTGTTTGAGTTATCAGGAGCATCAGAGGGATTAAAAGTCTCTCTCACACACACACACACACACACACACACACACACACTGATGGACAGAGATCAGTGATGACAGAGGATGAAACTGCAGCTCTGAGTGATCATTAATTCACAACAGACGACGGAGCTGAGAGGAAGTTCATTAAAGAGCAGGTCTTCAGAGATTCAGACTCAAATATCCTGACATCTGTAGAATAAAAAAAGGATAAAAACAGCGTGTTGGTTTGTGTGTGTGTGATGTGTGACCTTCCTGTTGATGTTGAGGTGTGTTCTGGTGTCTGTGCTTCAGCTGCAGAGTGAAGTGGAGAAACCGTTCCTCACCTTCAGAGAGAACTTCAAGAAAGACATGAAGAGATTCGACCATCACATCGCCGACCTGAGGAAACAGCTGGTGGGACGTTACGCAGCCGTGGAGAAGGTACAGAGAGAGAGAGAGAGACAGCCTCAGGTCTCATTCTAAGCCTGCAGCTCTGCAGAGATGAATCTCAGTCTGTCCTCCTGCTGATTCAAACAGCTGACGTCCGTCTCCTCTTTGATATTTTCATGATTATTTTTCATGTTTGGTAAAAAGAAATGTTCTGGACCCTGAAGTCAGCCCAAAATCTGGCTCACATATCATCTGTTCTCTGAGCTGAAAGCTGATCATCTCATATTCATGACAAACATTAAGAGGACGGAGAGGAGAGAGACATGTCTGAATAATCTCAGAGATTAACAGAGACAGACTGTAACCTCAGAGGAAAACCACACCGATAGAAACAGCTCAGCCTCCACAACCAGCTTGAGAGAGTTTGAAGAGTTTTTAAAGGTGTAGTTTGTTCTCTGAGCATCTCTGAGCGTCTCCGTCTGTCTCTCCTCAGGCTCGTAAAGCTCTGTCTGACCGGCAGAAAGAATTGGAGCTGAAGACGCAGCAGCTGGAGATCAAACTCAGCAACAAGATTGAAGAAGACATCAAGAAGGCCCGCAGGAAATCCACTCAAGCAGGTCAGATCCTGGGGTCAAAGGTCAAACTGCAGGGTCAGGAGGAGTCACAGTGAAACCAGGTGTTTGAAGTTTAAAGGAGAGTTCTGCTGTTTTTATCCCTAAGAGCTGTTTCTGCAGATTTTAGTCTAAAGACCTCAAAGATTCAGATGACAGTCAGTCAGCATCTCATGCTTTTGATTCTAAGTTTATAGCTTCAACCTTCATGTTTGTACTCAGATCAGACTCATTTGTAGTCAGCTCTCAGAAGAAAATATTCCTGCACATATTCCTAAAAAGGAGTCAGTGAATCTGGAGCGCTGCAGCTCCTGTGTCCTGCACAGTCAAATGACTGGTTCAGTCTGCAGCTTTAAACTGAGTGCTGGAACAGATGTTTCTCAGTTTTATAAAAAAAAAACTTTTCAAAACTTTGCACCTTTTTAGTCATTTAGACTCAGAACGGTCCAACCAGTGATCATCGGTCCTCTCAGAGATGATCTGAGCCGGATCATCAGAGTCCATCTCCTGTCTGTCCGTACTGCAGAGCTGCTTCAGGTCTCTGGATAGTGGGCTTCCTCCTGCAGCATCCTCCTCCTCCCTCCTCTGGAGCCGCTCTTTAAACTAGCACTGACCCCGGACGCTCTGTTTGTCTTCAACATGTGTCATGAGCTTTATCAGCACTTTGAGCCAGACTCAGAGTTTCTTTGACTGAGGTTTTATTCAGGCAGAGCCTGTTTTCAGGCTGTTTGAAAGAAAGAGAGAGAGAGAGAGAGAGAGAGAGAGAGAGAGAGAGGGAGAGAGAGAGAGAGAGGAAACAGGTGTACACGCCACCTGAGAGTGATGTCATCACTCAACCAGGCACAACCAAACACTGACACACACACACACACTTAACAAACACACACAGTCATCCCTCCATCGTTCTGCTGATATGAAACCAGGCAGAGAACCAGCAGCACATGTTCATGGTGTGTGCGTGTGTGTGTGCGTTTATGTGTGTGTTTGTGTGTGTTTGAGTGAGGAAGAGGAGGAGGAGAAAGAGGAAGAGGATGAGAGGCTGATGACAGAGCAAACAAACTAAAGCATCCATCTGCTCACTGCACACACAGACACACACACACAGAGACACAGACACACACACACACACACAGAGTGGTGAAACGCTCTCTGAACAGCAGACTGTGTTGTTAGAGTGACATCTAGTGGACAGATCCTGATCTGTGCTCTGTGTTGTGTGATCATCAGTTTGTCTTCTCTTTGCTCTCTAACAGGAGACGACCTGATGCGCTGTGTGGACCTCTACAACCAGTCCCAGTCCAAATGGTTTGAGGAAATGGTCACCACCAGTCTGGTAAGAAGGAGCTGCTTTATATGTAACATGAGCTGAAGGTTATTAACAGCTCAGACTGAGATCAGAGCTCATTTACACACACTGATACTCTGAGTAATAACTGAGAGAAACAGCATGTATACAGCCAACACCAGGTTAGGATGACTCAACCCTGAGGATTAAAGGAATGTTGCTTTTTAACCCTTTAAACCCTTATTATTTCAGGTGTATGATCATCAATGATAATCATTTATTCATTCATTCATCTTCTATACCACTTATCCTATGCAGGGTGTCTGGAGCCTACTCCGGCTGGCTTAGGGCGAGAGGCAGGTTACACCCTGGACTGGTCTCCAGTCAATCACAGGGCTGACACACAGAGACAGACAACCTTTCACACACACTCACACCTATGGACAATTTAGAATCACCAGTTGACAAAATGAGCATGTTTTTGGACTGTGGGAGGAAGCAGAACATGCAAACTCCACATAGAAATCAGGATCAGGATTCGAACCAGCGACCTTCTTGCTATGAAGCAACAGCACTAACAGCTGCACTAACATGCAGCCCTCAGTGATAATCATTAAATGTAAAAAAAAGTGTCAATTTAGACTGAGATATATATTTGTTTATGTATGTCTGTTTTTATATTTGTACATATGTATGTATATACACTTCTCCCAATAAGTTAAAGATATTGTTATTTACATGAGTGTTTTTCTTATTTGGTCTGAATTTTAATGAACTCAGTAATAGTTCCCTTTGATATTACTATTAATGAATGAGAGGAAACACCATTTTCACTACTTCAGTATTTCTTACCTCAAAAATTTAGACAATAACAAAGATCGCCACAAATAACCAAAACTGACAAAGTCAGTAACCGGTGTTTCCACCATTTGTCTCAATGTCAGCTTGACAGAGACGTCTCATGCTCCTCACTATCCTCATGATGTTGTTCTGAGGCAATGTGTTCCACTCCTCCACAAGTGCTACACACAGTTCAGCCAGGTCACATGGGGGTGGGGTACGAGCATCCAGTCTCTGCTTCAGCTGGTCCCAGACGTGCTCTATGAGGTTCAGGTCAGGGGACATTGCTGGTCATACCATATGAAGCACTCCCACTTCCTGAAGTCCAGCTGTGACAGTTCTGACACCATGTGGTGGAGCACTATCATCCATGAACAGAAAGTTGGGGGTGTTCTGGTGGAATTGGGGGATGATGATGGTTCTATGATGTCTCTGAGGTAAGAATGTGCAGTGACTGAACCATCTACAATCACCAAATCTGTTTTGTGCTGACTGGTGATGCCTGCCCAGACTGTTGCTCCTCCTCCACCAAAGCCAACCCTGGAGACAATGTTGACCTCGGGGTATCGCTCACCTTGCCTTCTCCAGCAACGCTGATGACCATCATTTCTGTACAAGGTGACCCGACACTCATCAGTGAACAGGACGGTAGACCACTGCTGCATTGTCCAGGTCACATGGTCTTGTGCCCACTGCAAACGGTCATGGTGGTGTCTTGGTGTCAGTGGAGTCACCTGCAGTGGTCGTCTGGCTTTAATCCAAAGTGGTGGAGTTGGTTGTGAATGGTTTGTCTGGAAACCCTCGTACCCCTCACTTCTCGTAAACAGGCCTGCAGCTGTGTGGCTGTTGTATAACGGTGTCTGAGTGCATAGGTCTTTAGGTTCTGGTCTTCATTGTGGTCCATCACTCGTGGGGCTCCACTCCTGGGTCTGTCACCAACACTGCCAGTAGTTCTGTGTCTGGCTGCAAGTCTGCTGATGACACTTTGAGACACCAAGTTCATGAGCAACATCTGCTACTGACCTGAAGGCGCACTTTGACCAGGTGGAGCTGCTCGTCTGTTAAGTGACGTCATGTGTTCATGGCTGCTTGAATGATGAACTGGGAATGACTTACTGACAGTACCAGCTTTTTATACCCCAGAATGTTGAAATTGATGCCACATTGTAAAGAGTTTTCTTTTTGTATTTTTTGGTATTGGCCCCAATATGTAAGGCTCACTGTACACAGTGAGACCATTACATGGAAAACACTAAATGAGGTGTGTCTGTCACCCTGATACAAGTCCCTTCCTATCCCAAAAATCACTGAAGTGAATGTATGTATATATATTAATCTCTCATAACCTGAAGTACTTAACATGTCATGTGTGAACTCAGTTAGTCTCCCTGTCCACTGATTCCTTTCTGATCTCTGCTTTCTGGTCTGATCTGGTCTCTGGTCTACAGGAGCTGGAGCGTCTGGAGGTGGAGCGAGTGGAGATGATCAGACAACATCTGTGTCAGTATACCACGCTGAGACACGAGACCGACATGTTCAACCAGAGTGTGAGTGCTACACACACACACACACACACACACACACACACACACACACACACACACACACAAACACACACACGTGTGAAGAAGTGTTTCCTGAGTGAATAAAGCAGCTGAGGTCTTGTACACTGACTCTTACTCAGTCAGACTGTCAGGTGCTGCTCTCTGCTGGACAGAAGAAAGCTTCACTCTTCACACCATGAAAAAGTTTCAGTACAATGAAGTTCATGACTTCTAAACTGTAACCAGCAGAGGGAGCTGAAGAGTCACTATGAGCTGTTCTCTGTCTGTCCAGACGATGGAGCCCGTGGACCAGCTCCTACAGTGTGTGGACCCATCTAAAGACCGAGAGCTTTGGGTGAAGGAGAACAAGACTGGAGAGATCAGACCGGTGGACGTGGAGATCTGACTTCACAGGACAGGAAACCTGAGCTGGGACTGTAGCCCCGCCCCCACTGACTCACCTGTGACTCACCTGTGACCCTGTACAGACTGAGGGAGGACCAGTCAGAACTGGACGGAGTCTAAAGACGTCTGATCTGCAGCCTGACCCTCTAAAGGAGGACGGAGCTGAGTGTGAACGTGCAGGATGCACCTGTAGATGTTGAAGAGCTTTATGTGACTCAGCCGTGTATGTGTGTGTGTGAGTGTGTGTGTGTGTGTGTGCTGCGCTCTGAGGTAACTAACAGGTGACTTAAAGAACAAACCATTGGAACAGACGCTGCTGAGCAGAGTTCATCCAGACCTGAGAGCATTTCGTCACCGTGTCCCAGAGTGTAACTAAAGGATGTTCATACTAAAACCTTCATCTACGACTGTCTGCTAAGCCCCGCCCCCTCTGATACAGGTGTTTTACCTGTCAGATGTTTGGTTGTCATGCAGCACAGGAGGTGGATTCAGACTGAGGGTTCAGGGTTTAGCAGACAGTCGCTCTCTGAGCTCAGACTTCTTCAGCCTGTCTGTGTGTCTTAGAACTCACCTGTACCTGTGCTCCTGCATTCCTGCTTAAATCAGCTGATTGCACTTTATACCCAAATGATTCAAAGACTCTTCTGTACATTTGTGTTGATATGAAAGTGATTCTAAAGAGAGGTTAACTGTAACACACTCTATGACTAATGACGTTTGGATTGTTGTTAAAATGTGTAAAAATATTCAGTCTGATCGATGGAGGCAGGAAGGACTTCAACACACGAGAGCCTGGAGCGACAGAGCAGAAAACAGACAGACAGGATTCAGGTGTGAACCAGGATCCTTTCTCTGCCTGTCCTCTGTCCGTGTCCCCTCAGAAGCTCCGTATGGACGGATGTGATCTGAAACAGGAGTGAAACGGCAGTTTTATATGCAGTCTAAAAAAAAGCTCTCTGTGTTTCCACAGTTTAAACACACTGTGAGGCTGTGTGTATGACAGTTATGACTGTGTGTGACTGTGTGTCTGTGCTGCACTTGTTCTGATGTTCTTGAATCGTTCAGTGTGTGTGTCTGTGTGTGTGTCTGTGTGTGTGTGTCTGGACTGTGGAGGAAAATCTGAAGGTGGACCTTTCTTTAATAAAGAGAAACTCTTCTAACGCTTCCTTCTCTTCCTGTCTTTGTTCTTTGTTTCCAGTTTGAAAAGGTTAAAAACACAAACAAACAGGAAGTGAAAGAAGTTTAATCCAGAAAAAAACGGAACCTGCTCAGGTTCAAACAATTAGGTTAAAGCTTCGTTACAGGTTCAGGTAGAGGAAATAAAGACGTGGTCTAACATTCATTCTTACACACTCACACACACACGCAAACACACACACACACGTCTGTGTTTGGGAAGCTAAAGTAAGAAACATCAACACTGAACTGTTTTAATTATAGATGTTAAAACAACCAACGACTGACTGAACGCTGCAAAAAATGACCTCTTAAACATCTTCAAATCTTTGTTTTTCTGAAGGCTTGATCCCCCATCATATATCACCAAAAACAACTTAAAGGTGTGTGAAATCCAAGCTGAGATTACAGAGTTCAGTCTGAAAGAGAAACACATTTTAAAGCAGGTCTAATCCAGATTAGTCAGACAAACCAGTGAGCTGTGTTTCTAAATCAACCCAGCGATACTGGCTCTGTTTTCATCTGTGTGTGTGTGTGTGTGTGTTTTAGCAAGAAAAAAGCTCTGAGGTTAACTGAAAGCTGACGTTAACTGGCCTGCTGTGAACAAAGAGTACATAGTAAGAAGAAACTGGAGCATGTTCAGCACACAGTCCGCTGAGAGTCTAAAACCTGAATGTGGAGCTGCTGGTTCAGCCTCTGGGATGGTTTAACCTCAGTAATCAGAGGCTGAGGGACGTCCTGAATCACCTGGAGGAGGTCAGAGCTGCCTCGCTCTCTACTCCACCATCAGCTTCTTCAGGGAGTTCAGATACGCTGGGATGAGGGAGCTGACCGACTCCTCATCATCGTTTAAGATCTTCTCTCCTCGGCCCTCTGAGCCCGCGGAGCTGGGAGAGCGAACCAGGTTGGGGTACGGAGTGCTGTAACCCTGCAGGAGACACACACACACACACACACAGCCTCAGGGTCAATAATCAGAGGGTTCACGGCTCAGATGTCTGAGGTCTTGATCCTGCAGCTGAAGAGTTTTGGAGCTTGGTGTCTTCAGTCAGTGCAGATTTATTCTTATTTAAGAAACATTCAACTCATTGTTATTAAGATGAAGTTATTAAAATGAATCAGTTTTTGATAAACCCTGGTTTCTGAGAGTGTGTCTGTGTTTTTTCTTACGGAGGAGTATCCTTTCCCGAAGCTTCCTCTGTTCTTGGTCCTGATCTTGGTAAGCGCTGACTCAGCGATGTCCGCTCGCTCCTCGGCGTCGTCCAGCTCATGGACCGTCTTCCTGTACTTGGCCAGGTTCATGTTCGCCTGCTCCTCCTGCAGAGAGAAGAGCGTGTTGGTTTCTCTGAGCTGTGGGTCAGAATGTGTGCAGAGTGAGGAGGAAACAGCAGACGTACAGCCTCTTCCACTTGTCTCTTGTAGGCCTTCATCTTGTTCTGCAGCCTCTCCACCAGCTCCTGCATCCTCAGCTGGTTCTTCTGGTCTTCCTCAGACTGGAACAGCAGCTCCTTCAGTCGGCGCTCATTCTTACGAAGTGTCTTCACCGTCTCGGCGTGTCGCTTCTGCTCCGTGTCCAGCTCCAGCTCCAGCTCCTTCACCTGAGGGTTGACAAACAGTCACTCCACAGCAGCGTGCTCACTAAATCTCACACTTCCTGCTCTAAACGTGACGTCTGACATGTGGGTGTCTGACGTGTGGGCGTCTCCATACCTTCCCCTCTAGCTTCTGGATGATCTTCTTCCCTCCTTTCAGAGCCATCTGCTCAGCCTCCTCCAGCCGCCCGCTCATATCTTTGATCTGAGCTTCTAGACCTTTCTTCACCCTCTCCAGGTGCAGCGTGTGCTCCTGCTCCAGACGCAGCTCCTCGCCGACCCGGGCCAGCTGAAAGAGTCACAGCGTTCAGAAACAAACGTCCTTCAGCTCCAGAGTGTCTGATCTCTGCGGCACTCTCACCTCACAGCTGGCCTTCTTGCTCTTGTCAGTGGATCCTCTCAGCTCTCCCTGCAGCTCCTCGTGCTCCTGCTGCAGAGTCTGCAGGTCCACCTCCAGTTTCCTCCTCCCACTCAGAGCCGACTGGAGCTGAAAGCAGAGTAAGTGGTCAGTTTGAGTTTGTTCCTGCAGGAATCCAGAGGACCCTGTCTGACTCACCTGGTTGTTGAGGTCGCTGTATTTCTCACCGGCCTCCTGCAGCTCTGTCTCCAGACTCTTCCTCGCCCTCTCTGCGCTCTCCAGAGCTGCTCGAGTCTCCTCCCCGTCGCTGAGCAGCAGGGTGCAGCGTCGCTCCACGGCAGCCTGCTCCTCCCTGCACTCCTCATGACTCCTCAGCTCCTCCTCCAGCTGGGCCTGCAGCTCCTGCACCAGAGGAGGAACCATGTGGGGGTCATCTTTAAGACAGAGTGGAGTATGAGCAGTGAAAGGTGCAGCGTGCTGTGATCAGACCTTGATCTGCTGCTGCAGCTTCTTGCTGCTCTTGCTGAGCTCCGTGTTGTTCTTGGTCAGCAGGTCGACCTGCAGCTCCAGCTCGTTGATGTCAGACTCCAGCTTCTTCTTCAGCTTCAGGCCTTCTGCTCGGCCCTTCAGCTCCACGTCCAGACTGGCCTGCACAGAGTCCAGCGCCCTCTGGTGGCTTTTCCTGACAGTTGATGATTCAAAGAGAAATTTAATAAAGAACAGTTGCATGCATGTCTGCAGAGACAGGAAGAGGAGGACTGTAGGGACGAGTCTTACCTGGAAAGTTAATGTGCTATCACTTTAGTGCAGAAATGAAGGACAGGAGGGAAAACAGAGGATCAGTTTCTCTGAACCATCAGAGGTTTTTAGAAAGTTAACTGGAACAAGAAGAAATAAGAAAAGGATGCTGCTGCAGAGATGGAAACAGTCCAGAGCTGACCTGAGAGGATCAGAGAGGAACCACAGAGACCAAAGGTACCTGGCAGCCTCAGCCTCCTCCTCTTTCTCCTGCAGTCTGCGCTCCATGTCTCCTTTGGCCTGGTTCAGCTCTAGCTGCAGCCTCAGAACTTTGGTCTCCTCGGCCTAAAGGAGGATAGGAACATTAAACCCAGCTGAGTTTATCTCACTGACCTCTCTGACTGATCTCTACCTCCAAAGCGGCCTCTGACTCCTCCAGAGATGCCTGCAGCTCCTCCTTCTCCATCTCGATCTTCTTCTTTGCTTTCTGCAGCTCATGAACACTTTTACCTCCGTCTGAGAGCTGCTCGCTCAGCTCAGAAATCTCCTCTGGAAGACAAACACACATCAGGTTACTCATGGTCCTTCTTAACTACTTAAACTCCTTTTACACCAAACAGGTCAAAGTATCACCTGATGAGAAGTGATAATTAAAGAGTGTGCAGAAACCAACAGAGAGCTGAACTTGGCTGCAGACCTTTAGGAAAAACAATGATTTTCTGACCTCATATGGAGGAACATGTTATTCAGCACACAGCCTGATGCCCTCCTACCCTGGTAGGTCTTGTTCTCCCTGCGTAGCGCCTCCATCTGCTCCAGAGACTCTTCGTGAGCTGTCTTGAGTTTAAAGAGCTCCGCGGCGTGCGACCTGCTCTCCTTCTGACATCCCTCCACCTCCAGCACCAGCTCCTCACACTTCTGCCTCCAGTCCCCAAGCTGCTTCTCCAGGACTCGCTGCTTCTTATCCAGAGCCTGCCCGCAGCCGCTGGCCTGAGACACAGAGCACAACTGAGCATGTGCAGAAGACACAGAGACACATCTAAACTGATGCAAAAAAAAGATGGATGTAAAGATGTTATTGCTGGATAAAAATGTAAATATAAAACCATATTCAGAACATGCACAGCTCGCTCTGTCATGTCTGCAGCTCTACCTTCTCCAGGTCCATGCACAGCTCCTCCACCTCCCCCTGCAGCCTCTGCTTGGTTTTCTCCAGTGATGAACATTTGGACTGTGTGGTCTCCACAGCCTCCTCAGCCTCCTGCAGCCGGGCCACCAGCTTCTTCCTGTCACACACACACACACACACACACACACACACACACACACACACACACATTACTCAGACTGGTGAGGCTCACTCAGAGCGTCACACACACTGATGGATCTCCTCTCAGACTCCTACTTTGTGTCCTCCAGCTCGTCAGCGTGCTGGATGGCGTCAGACTCATGTTTGCTCCTCCAGAGTGTGACCTCACTGTTCAGTTTGGAGATGAGTCTCTGCAGCTCCTGTTTGCTCTCCTGCTCCTCCTCCAGCTGCTCCTTCAGCACATCACACTCCTGCCGCACTGAGCTGAGGCTGCTGCTAATGCTCTGCTTGTTCTGAGAGAGAGAGAGAGAGAGAGAGGGAGAGGTGAACACTGAGAGCTGATTCCTCTTTATTATCACACACTGAGTATTTCTGAGTATTTATCGACCTTCAGCTCCTCATCCAGCTGCTTCTTCAGATCCTCCAGCTGGCTTTGGAGCTGAGATCTGGAGCGGCTCAGCTGACTGGCCCGGCTCTCTGCCTCTTCCATCTGTCGGCCCACGTCCGCGTTATCAGCTGACAGCAAAAACAACAACAACAACAACAAGAGGGATTATCTGCACGCTGTCACAGGGTGAAGGTCAGACACTTAAGGAGAAAGAAGCCAACAATGAGAGTCTTTGTCTGCTCCATGAGATCATCTGTGTCTGTCTGCAGCAGCAGCTGTGGAGCTTCTGGCTGAGACGGATAAAAAGTATCAGAGTCGGTTTGTGTGTGAGTTGCAGATGTTACACACAGCTCCTGCAGACTCTCTGGCATGTTCTGCATGCTTCATTCAGTCAAAGATAAAAACAGTGCCTGTGTTGAAGCAGCAGACTGAGGGGATTCTCTCAGGATCAGCTTCAGGTGAGCAGAGAGTTAAATGTTCCAGGTGATCTGTACCTGTGAGTCTGTTCTTGGCCACGCTGAGGTCAGTGAGCGCCCTCTGCAGGTCATCTCCTCTCCTGTTGGCCTCTGACAGCTGCTCCTCCAGCTTCTTCACCTGAGTCTCTGAGGACGTCTGCAGCACACACACACATATACACACACACTCTGATGAACTCTGATGTTTCTAACTCTGAATGAAACCTGTCAAACAGGGTGACCCCTCTCCTTACCTTTGCTTTCTGTAACCCATCCAAAGAGGCTGACAGCTCGTCCACCTCCATCCTCAGGTTCTGTTTCTCCTTCTCCAGCTTGGCTCTGACCCTCTGCAGAGACTCGCACTGCTCGCTCAGCTCAGACATGGCGTCTCCATGACGTTTCCTCAGAGACGCAGCGAGAGCTTCGGACTGCAGCGTGGACTCGTCCAGGTCTCGTCTGAGACGTAGCAGCTCGGCCTCTCTCTTCTTGTTGACCTCCATCTGATGGTCACAGACAGGTCAGGGTCAGGGTCCAGATTAAAGACAGCTGTCTTTTCAAGCTTTCTCTGTTTGAGTCACTGCTCACCTGTGTGGCTGTGACTCCGCCCACTTCCTCCAGCCGGTCGGTGAGGTCATCCAGCTCTCGGGTCAGATCAGCTCTCTGCTTCTCTACCTGCAACAAACAGAACAGACTGAACTCTGAAGTCTGGACTCTGAAGTCCAGACTAAAGTCTGAAGTTTGGACTCTGAAGTCCAGACTGAAGTCTGCAGTCCAGACTGAAGTCTGAAGTTTGGACTCTGAAGTCTGAAGTCCAGACTGAAGTCTGCAGTCCAGACTGAAGTTTGAAGTTTGGACTCTGAAGTCAAGACTGAAGTCTGCAGTCCAGACTGAAGTCTGAAGTTTGGACTCTGAAGTCTGAAGTCCAGACTGAAGTCTGAAGTTTGGACTCTGAAGTCCAGACTGAAGTCTGAAGTTTGGACTCTGAAGTCTGAAGTCCAGACTGAAGTCTGAAGTTTGGACTCTGAAGTCTGAAGTCAAGACTGAAGTCTGAAGTTTGGACTCCAAAGTCTGAAGTCCAGACTGAAGTCTGCAGTCAAGACTGAAGTCTGAAGTTTGGACTCTGAAGTCTGAAGTCAAGACTGAAGTCTGAAGTTTGGACTCTGAAGTCTGAAGTCCAGACTGAAGTCTGAAGTTTGGACTCTGAAGTCTGAAGTCAAGACTGAAGTCTGAAGTTTGGACTCTGAAGTCTGAAGTCCAGACTGAAGTCTGAAGTTTGGACTCTGAAGTCTGAAGTCCAGACTGAAGTCTGAAGTTTGGACTCTGAAGTCCAGACTGAAGTCTGCAGTCCAGACTGAAGTCTGAAGTTTGGACTCTGAAGTCTGAAGTCAAGACTGAAGTCTGAAGTTTGGACTCCGAAGTCTGAAGTCAAGACTGAAGTCTGAAGTTTGGACTCCAAAGTCTGAAGTCCAGACTGAAGTCTGAAGTTTGGACTCCGAAGTCCAGACTGAAGTCTGAAGTTTGGACTCTGAAGTCTGAAGTCAAGACTGAAGTCTGAAGTTTGGACTCCAAAGTCTGAAGTCCAGACTGAAGTCTGCAGTCAAGACTGAAGTCTGCAGTCAAGACTGAAGTCTGAAGTTTGGACTCTGAAGTCTGAAGTCCAGACTGAAGTCTGAAGTTTGGACTCTGAAGTCTGAAGTCCAGACTGAAGTCTGCAGTCAAGACTGAAGTCTGAAGTTTGGACGCTGAAGTCTGAAGTCCAGACTGAAGTCTGAAGTTTGGACTCCGAAGTCTGAAGTCCAGACTGAAGTCTGAAGTTTGGACTCTGAAGTCTGAAGTCAAGACTGAAGTCTGAAGTTTGGACTCCAAAGTCTGAAGTCCAGACTGAAGTCTGCAGTCAAGACTGAAGTCTGAAGTTTGGACTCTGAAGTCTGAAGTCCAGACTGAAGTCTGAAGTTTGGACTCCGAAGTCTGAAGTCCAGACTGAAGTCTGAAGTTTGGACTCCAAAGTCTGAAGTCCAGACTGAAGTCTGAAGTTTGGACTCCAAAGTCTGAAGTCTAGACTGAAGTCTGCAGTCCAGACTGAAGTCTGGACTCTGAAGTCTGGACTCTGAAGTCTGGACTCTGAAGTCTGGACACTGAAGGCTTCCAGAGGGAACCTTGGTCGTGAACAGCTTAAAAACCTCCATCATCAGAAACCTTTGTTCAGGGCAGGTCCTCCAGGGGTCAGAGGTCAGCAGCTGACACACAGTCCATACATTACCCATCAACTCCTGTTTCCTTAGGAGACCAGGAGCTCTGAGGAGACCAGGGGCCTCATGTACAAAGCGTGGGCACACTGCAAAAACTGACATCTAATCGAGTGTGTTTTTGTCTTATTTAAAGTAAGAATTGTCTTATTATACTTGATATGAGCCACATTCAACAGACACGTCCAGGAACGTGTCTTATTTCAAGATATCAAAAGACAAAAATAAGGTCTGAATTGTTTGTAACAAGTCAAAAAATCTGCCAGTGGGGTCAGAAAAAATTTACTCGTCAATTTTAGAATAATGTCTAAATACAAGAAACTTTCACTGACTCCACTGCTGGAAGTGTTGCAAAAATAAAATAAAAGAGTTAAAAACAGTCCCTGGTTCAGCAGTATGAGAGGACATTATGAATGGAGCAATACGAAGAGAGTGTGTGTTCAGAGACAGGATTTAGAGGAACATGAGGAAACTGGCTCAACAAAACATTCAGCTAAGTGCAACAAACAAAACTTAATTTAATACTCCCTTAATTTAAACATTGACCCGCCCAAAAAAATTAACAAAAAAATATTTTCAATTTAAAATATGAAGGTCCATGCTTTCATCCTTACTGTCCGACAGTCTTTTTCAACCTTTAAATGTCCCCGTTTGGTTTGAGTCCGCTGCCCGCCCGCACTTTGTTAATCTCATGTCCAATAATCCTCAGTCCCAGAAAGAGGAAAAAAAAAAAACCTGAAATAACCCAGTTCTCCGCTCTCTATCAGGATGAGAAGACATTAGCTGGCCAAAAACACAAAGCTAAAGGTCTCACCCTGAGTTACATTTCCAAAACAGAAAATCCGCATTTTTCCAGGTGAGTCCGGCAGACGCGCTCCAGGGTGAGGAAGATCCAGCCCGCTGATCGGAGTAAACCCCCCAACAACTTTATCTGTAAACAGTTCATTGTTTCTTTGTACCTTACATATGCAGACACACAGTTTCCTTTACTTAAACTCACTGAGTCCTAGATCACTGCAGACAGAGTCGTTCAGCTCGACAGTTCAGCTTTACTGCAGAGGTTTTAGATTTATGATTTATGATTAGATATATTATTTGCGTATTTAAATGGAGGCGTGGACCGGGAAGAGTTGGGTACTCCAACATGTGCGCTCAATGCCACATTGATTGGGATGTACAAAGGAAACGTGCTGGGATACATGCGTGCGCACACATTCTTACATTTGAATACTTTTGTACAATGTTTTCTGGATTTGAGCGTACGCCATGTTTCAGCAGGAAATCCACACAAGTCTTTGTACATGAGGCTCCAGGAGCTCTCCGCTTCCCTGGAAAACATTCAGAGAGGTCAGAGTTACAGAGCTGACTGAAGATGCTGTGAGGGCTTCTTGAAGCTGGTTAGGTTATCTTTGGGGCTGTTACATCATCACTGGTCATCATATTAAAAACAAAACAGACTTAACAAATGTTTGATATCTGCTTCAACACAAGGAGGAGGAGGAGGAGGACAGAACATGGAGAACTCACAGTGATTACATCTATGAAACCACACACACACACACACCTCTGATACAGCCACCCATTCTTTAGGGGAGCGGTCTCTACAGACTCACATCAGGCCATAATCCAGGAACATCAGCTCTGTCTTTAGGCTCAGATTTCTGTTTCTGCACATTTATCTCTGAGCAGAGTTTTTTAATCAGCCAATATTAAAATGAATCCAAATAAAACCCAGAAGATATTAAACTGAATCAAAGTGAGCATCTTAAATCAGTCTAATAAACTTTAATACCCATGAAATTTAGATCAACAACAGACTTTTAAACCCAGAATCAAGAAAAACATCAAAACACTGAGATCCACCCAGCTTCAGAAACACGCACACTCTCAGCCTGAGCTCAGCTCACATGGAGAGGGTCAATGAAACACACACACACACACACACACACACACACACACACACTGGGCCTTCTCTGTCCTTAAAGCAGGTCTTGTTGTTACTCGACGGTTTACGGTTGTTTTAATGACGCTCTGTAAACGCTCAGACTCTCCCTGAGCTCCAAGCAGCCACAAACACCTCAGGCAGGACCAGCAAACAGATGATCCTCTACAGGGAGCGCCCTGTGTGAGAACACAGTTGTGTGTCTGATCGGCCCTCAGTCCTGGTTTTCTCAGAGACATTTGGAGGAGCACATCTTCATCCAGTGTGGGTGATATTTGTCTCTCACTTCACACGCTGACTGCTTTGCTTCTTTTGATATGTGTGTTCCTGGAAACCTGCTCTGTAGATGTGTGTGTCTCCATGCATGTGTGTGTGATGCTGGTGGAAAACTTCTGCATCTATGTGCTGATGGTATCTACAGAGCGACCTGAGGAGCAGGGAGGAACAAAGGGAGCCTGTCTGCAGCTCAGGTATGTTGCTGCACAGATAAAGACCTGCAAGCCCTGTCCTGCCCCCCAACCCCCACCCCCACAGCTCACAGAACACTGAACGCTGTGACGGGGGGGGGGGCACCATTAAGAATACCACCCAGAGAGGATGGGGTGAGAAAACATGCCTCCAGGGTCTGCTGTCACTTTACTCAACACTCAGGTTGAAAAATGTTCCTCTGAGTTTCTGCTTTTCCCACAAAACCTGAAACTGTAAAATAAACTGTAACCTGTAGGCTGCAGAGAGGCTTAAACACATTCATGCTTCAAGAGCGTCTGAAACAACAAGCACTTAAAGCGAGCCCTCTGTGGGATTGAGCTTCTTTTCAGAGAAGACGTCCTCAAAGATTCAGTCAGAGAGACCGTCCCTGCTCTGCACGCTGAGCGGAGCACAAACAGAAGGAGCTCTGAGGAAAATTGAGACATAATTCAGAGAAAAGAGGATGAGGGGGTCCCTAAAGGCCTGTGGGGTTACCCTGTATGTAAATCAGAAACATGAGGGCCTCCTGAGTTTATTTTCACAGGTGCTGATAGTCTGAGGTGACCATCCCAAAATGAAAGAAGAAACAGAACGAGGAGCAAACACAAGGGGGGCCAGCCTCAGCTTCACTGTCTGGATTTAGGAGTCATTTTAGTCTGTTGGCTGAAGTGTCTGTTTCTGAAGGAAGACTTGACAGATCCCCTACAGTGAAGCCAAAACAGAGAGAGCTCCCCCTGCTGACTGCCTGCAGTATGGCTCATAAGCCCCGCCCACACCGTGTCAGCAGATGGGACTGACTCACAGCTGGAGTCAGACTCTAGGAACTGCAGACTATTGGTGTCCTGCAGGCAGCTGGTGTCACACCGTGTGGTTTATTTTGTTGGTCTCTCTATGTCTTTATTGTGAGAGGACAGGACAGTGGATAGAGTAGGAAACAGGGTCAGATTGGGGAGTGACATGCAGGAAAGTTGCCATGGGCTGGACTTGAACCTGGGCTGCCCACTACAGGACTATTGTAATATGAAGCACAACCTAAACCACTGGGCCATCTGCACTCCACAGTGTGGTCTTTTATTCATCAACTGACCTTTGCCCTCATGGCTCGTTCGGCCTCCAGCTCCTCCTCCAGCTCCTCGATTCGAGCCTGAGGAGAGAGAGAGAGAGATTACAGTGAATGTTTAGAAGAACAACACACAGCTCTCAGTGTGGAGTAAAATACTAGAGTGATGCATGAAGTGAAGTGGCTCCCCCTAGCTTTCTCTGAGCGTCTCTCATCGTGACAGAGAGCAAGCAGACATCACCTAACAGGCTGTTTCAGAATGTCTCAGATTGTTTCAGACTCTTGTTGGCTGTTTCAGACTCTTTCAGGCTGTTTCAGATTGTTTCAGACTCTTTCAGACTTCTGCAAGCTGTTTCAGAATGTCTCAGATAGTTTCTAGCTCTTTCAGATTGTTTCATATTGTCTCAGATTGTTTTAGGTTGTTTAGGGCTGTTTCAGACCGATTTGGGCTGTTTAAAATGTTTCAGGCCGTTTCAGACTCTTTCAGGCTGTTTCAGAATGTCTCAGATTGTTTCAGAATGTCTCAGATTGTTTCAGACTCTTTCAGGCTTTTTTTAGACTCTTTTTGGCTGTTTAAGACTCTTTCAGACTCTTTCAGATAGTTTCAGACTCTTTCAGGTTGTTTCAGATTGTTTCAGACTCTTTCAGGCTGTTTCATACTCTTTCAGGCTGTTTCAGACTATTTCAGGTTGTTTCAGATTGTTTCAGACTCTTTCAGGCTGTTTCAGACTCCTTCAGGTTGTTTCAGATTGTTTCAGACTGTTTCAGATTGTTTCAACTCTTTCAGACTCCTTCAGGCTGTTTCAGGTTGTTTCAGACTCCTTCAGATTGTTTCAGACTCTTTCAAACTGTTTCAGACTCTTTCAGGCTGTTTCATACTCTTTCAGGTTGTTTCAGATTGTTTAAGACTCTTTCAGGTTGTTTCAGACTCCTTCAGGCTGTTTCAGATTGTTTCAGACTCCTTCAGGTTGTTTCAGATTGTTTCAGACTCTCTCAGGCTGTTTCAGATTGTTTCAGACTCATTCAGGCTGTTTCAGATTGTTTCATGCTGTTTTAGACTATTTCAGGCTGTTTCAGCCTCTTTCAGGTTGTTTCAGACTCTTTCACGCTGTTTCAGACTCTTTGGGGTTGTTTCAAATTCTTTCAGGCTGTTCAAGATTCTTTCAGGCTGTTTCAGATTGTTTCAGACTTTTACATGCTGTTTAATACTCCTTCAGGCTGTTTCACTCTTTCAGGCTGTTTCAGACTCTTTCATGCTGTTTCAGTCTATTTCAGTCTGTTTCAGACTCTTTCAGGTTGTTTCAGATTCTTTCAGACTCTTTCAGGCTTTTTCAATCTGTTTCAGACTCCTTCAGGCTGTTTCAGATTGTTTCAGACTCCTTCAGGTTGTTTCAGATTGTTTCAGACTCCTTCAGGCTGTTTCAGATTGTTTCAGACTCTTTCAGGTTGTTTCATATTGTTTCAGACTCCTTCAGGCTGTTTCAGATTGTTTCAGACTCCTTCAGGCTGTTTCAGATTGTTTCAGACTCCTTCAGGTTGTTTCAGACTCTTTCAGGCTGTTTCAGACTCCTTCAGGTAGTTTCAGATTGTTTCAGACTGTTTCAGATTGTTTCGACTCTTTCAGGCTGCTTCAGACTCTTTCAGGTTGTTTCAGACTCCTTCAGATTGTTTCAGACTCTTTCAGGCTGTTTCAGATTGTTTCAGACTCCTTCAGGTTGTTTCAGATTGTTTCAGACTCCTTCAGGCTGTTTCAGATTGTTTCAGACTCCTTCAGACTGTTTCAGATTGTTTCAGACTCCTTCAGGTTGTTTCAGATTGTTTCAGACTCTTTCAGGCTGTTTCAGACTCCTTCAGGTTGTTTCAGATTGTTTCAGACTGTTTCAGATTGTTTCGACTCTTTCAGACTCTTTCAGGCTGTTTCAGGTTTTTTCAGACTCCTTCAGATTGTTTCAGATTGTTTCAGATTGTTTCAGACTCCTTCAGGCTGTTTCAGATTGTTTCAGACTCTTTCAGGTTGTTTCAGACTCCTTCAGATTGTTTCAGACTCTTTCAGGTTGTTTCAGATTGTTTCAGACTCCTTCAGGTTGTTTCAGATTGTTTCAGACTCCTTCAGGCTGTTTCAGATTGTTTCAGACTCCTTCAGGCTGTTTCAGATTGTTTCAGACTCCTTCAGACTGTTTCAGATTGTTTCAGACTCTTTCAGGCTGTTTCAGACTCCTTCAGGTTGTTTCAGATTGTTTCAGACTCTTTCAGACTCTTTCAGGCTGTTTCAGGTTGTTTCAGACTCCTTCAGATTGTTTCAGACTCTTTCAGGCTGTTTCAGACTCTTTCCGGCTGTTTCATACTCTTTCAGGTTGTTTCAGATTGTTTAAGACTCTTTCAGGTTGTTTCAGACTCCTTCAGGCTGTTTCAGGTTGTTTCAGACTCCTTCAGGTTGTTTCAGATTGTTTCAGACTCCTTCAGGCTGTTTCAGATTGTTTCAGACTCCTTCAGGCTGTTTCAGATTGTTTCAGACTCCTTCAGGCTGTTTCAGATTGTTTCATGCTGTTTCAGACTCTTTCAGGCTTTTTTCAATCTGTTTCAGACTCTTTCAGACTGTTTCAGATTGTTTCAGAGTCTTTCAGGCTCTCAGACTCTTTCAGATTGTTTCAGACTCTTTCAGGCTGTTTCAGATTGTTTCAGAGTCTTTCAGGCTGTTTCAGACTCTTTCAGGCTGTTTCAGATTGTTTCAGACTCTTTCAGGCTGTTTCAGACTCTTTCAGTGTGTTTCAGGCCATTTCAGGGCGACTTTGGTTTGTGGTGAGTCCATCTATTTGCTTTCTCTGGGGATTTGGCACGCCCCTCTCTTTTTTTTTCTCAGGTTGCAATTTTTAGCAAGAATGTGTGTAGTCACCATCATTATCTGGATCTTGACTCTGAGCTGGGTATGCTTTGTCCGCTCACAGAGACCAGAACACATTGCCGCCTTTTCCAGGACTGTCCAGGAATTCTTCCTGTGTTTGTGTTTCCTCTGGTTTTACAGTCTGGATGGTTCTCTGACTGCCCCAGGAGGACTGCATAACACTTGATTTAAAATTTAGAAATATTTTAAATAAAGAAAAATGTGAGAATAAGGAACTGACTCAAACTGATTGATAACATGATGAAAATTTATAATAAACTTTAAAACAGACATTACAGGATGTTTGACTTCACTGAAAAACTCTTTGAGCTCTGTTACTTTTGTCCCAGCAGCCACATCAGCTTTTTAGAAGGATAAAGTTTTTTTGAGGACAAAACAAAATAAACTTTTGAGGTTTTTTGTTTGTTTGTTTTGTTTTGCAGGCAGAAAAATACCAGTTTCTGTTTTATTACTCAGAGCTGATGCAGAAATTGTGATGTGAAGTTTATTTATTGTGAACTCAATCTAGATTGTAGAATTGTAGATTTAGATGGAACTCCTGAAAACGTAGGATATCAAGCTCCAACTTGACTAACCTCAGCAGGAAAATCTCTCTCACTAAATGACAAAAAAAAAATTTCCTCTTCCGATCAAAGCCGTGTTTAACTCCTCTCAGAGTATTTCCACATAATTATCTCTTCTTTAAAGTAAAATTGCCCGCTCAGAAGGATTAAATGCTCCAAACATTTTTTTATGGGGTTATTTTCCAGCAGCCAAAACAATCTGAGCGGTCTGACGTGAATAAATCACCTGCAGCAGCGTTTCTCTGCAGTGATCTGGAGCCAAACCTGCCTCGTCCTCTGCTCAGTGAATTTATTGCTGCTTTTCCAACGCGGCTCATCTCTCCAAGTCCTGTCATGTTCTGCAGCGTTATCAGCAGCTTCCATCTGTGTCTCAGTGTCAGGAAGTGTGTCTAACACGCCACGACACCCGGGGCCAAACACCACAAACACACGGAGACACAGAGAGAGAGAGAGAGAGAGAGAGAGATACACTACCACACACGTGCACACACACACACACACACACACACACACACACACACACACACACACACACACACACACACACACACACACACACACACACACACACACACACACACAGCTCCACAGAATCATGTATTGAAAATAAAAATCCTCGTGCGTGCTCAGAGGATCATCCTGCAGACCTCAGTCTGAGCTGCGCCCTGAGAAAAGTCCCTAAAGTGGCTCCAGAGATTTCTAAACTTCAAGCAGAGAAACGGATGAGACTTCACCCTCCTGCTTTCCTCACGTATTCTCGAGAAGTTTCCAAACACAGAAAAGAGAAATACAAACTCACATGCCAGCGCAGGACATCAGCAGAGAGAACAGCCATGGTGAGGCAGCAGGAGCCCGACTGACTGACTGACTGACTGTCCCACACACACACACACACACACACAGATTCACTGCATATCCCCTGAGGCATTCACTGTCCACACCCCCCTATACATGCACAGCTTTTTTCTGTCTCTCAGATCTGGTTCTGGTTAAATTCCTGCTCCCCTCAGACCTCAGAGCAGTCTCAGAGTAAACGCTGTGGCTTTGATATGTTTGTCGGAACACAAAGAGCAAACAGAGTAAAGATGTCTCAGAGCGTTAAAAGGTGCTCTTCTCTGAATGACACAGATGGTTTGAGCCACCTTCTCTTCTGGAGAGCTGTGTGGAAATGAAAACATCAGCGGATGATTGGAGCCCATGATTTCAGGGTTTGATTTCTCTGAGTGTTTGTTCTGTAAGTTTCCTTTCTCTCTGCAGCTCTCAGGAACAGAATAATTGTCCTTAAATCACAGTCAGATGTGGTCCCGGAGCTGGAGCCTCCTCTCTGCCGTCTAAGGGGGGATCCAGCAGCCTGGGCCCTGATATCCTGTGACCCTCCCTCTGCTGCAGACCCCCTGCTGCTCTCAGTCCTCCATACTGTCCACACATGCTCTGCTTTGTTCTCCTAACCTTTTTCAGATGCTGCAGCAGTAAAAACGCTGACGTGTGATTGGCTGAGTGCTGACAGGTGCTGTTGACCTGGTCACAGGGCTGCACTGAGAGGTGGAGCTGCACATGGGAGCACAGAGTGAATTCATGCTGGTTATCAAAGACTGGTCCTGTTTTCCAAAAATTAAACTCATATCACAACTAAATAAACAATCAAATACATATGATCAGATTCAGACAGCCTGCAGGAAATCCTTCATTAAACACTCCCTGCTCCAATCCCACAGCCCAAACCTTCCCTCCCAGGTCACTGTGGAGGATTAAACACAGCTGAGCTGAAACAATTCACTCGATTAAAGCTTTTATTGTTCCTGTTTTATGGAACAGAGGACACATGGAGTGAAATCATCTCAGCATTGTCAGCATCATGAAAACATGGATCTCATGTTTGCCTCATTTCGTTGATTTAAAGCACATGGAGCTCAGAGGATCAGGGAGGGACATAATGCTAGTTAAAGGGACATGGTCAGTAACTGTTGGCCAACTCAGCCCCTTCGCTTAGAAACAGCATTAAGCCAGGCTCCAGTCTGACACCTAGTTCAGCTCATTTAGAGAAACTTCATGTTCATCTTTGCACTCTTTGCAGAGGTGACACAGACTTGCTCTTTCACCTCAGCTTTGCAGGCTCAAAGTTCCTGGACCTTAGGAAAGTACTACCTCTCCAGCAGGAAATTTCAGGGGGAGATCTTAACTTAGACCCTGGTTCCTGGTGCTGAAACACACCTTTAGACTTGTGGAGGAATGGGCACACTGAGCTACAATCTCTAAGGATGATTTCTACATGAAACTGAATCTTTCTACACAGCTTCATATCCTGATCCAGTCTTTGAGACTCCAAGTCCTGCAAATATTTGGTAAACTCAGAGCTCAGGGCCACAATGAGCCTCAGACTCAGCTGAGCCCACACAGCTCTGAGCCTCTCTGCTTCATGACGTGGAGTGAAAACTCTGAGAGGATGGAGCTAGAGCATCTTTAAACCAGCCCTGCAGAGAGAGGACTCTTCATTATTAAAGACGGACAAAGACATCTCTATGTGGACACCACTCTGTGACGCTGAGTGGGCGACGGAAGAATCAGCTGTGCTGTGGTCCACCTGCGCCCCCCTCAGTGGGAGGAGCTTCAGGTATAAAGGCCTCATTGTGAGATAACGTCAGAGCGACAGTGAACGTGAAAACAGCCCCGCAGACCATCTGTCACTACTCCATCAGACACAAAGACATCTTTATTTAGTCCTCAGAGATCTGTGAATGAATCCAGGAGGCCTGACCCGAATCAGACCAAACCCTCTACCTGAGCATGCTCCAGTGACTCAGATTAAAGCCTCAGACTGACGATCAGTGATTATTTGAGAGTAAACTCCACCTTCAGACCAAAGACAGGAGGAAAGTGAAGAAACCAAACAAGTGAAGCTGCTTTTACCTGAACTACATCAAGAATAAAACAAACATGCTTCAACCAGTCTGATCCTGAAGAAAAACTCAGTCAGGACTCAGTCAGGACTCAGTCAGGACTCAGTCATAACTCCGTCCATCCAGAGGAATGTTCTGAAGTGTTTTGCCATCACTGCCAGGACTTTTCCATGGGGATAAACTTTGGTGGTGTCAGCCAATAAAAAAGACTCAGAATTCTCAGTTTACTCCATTTGGATCAACAGATGCTGGAAGAGATAGAGCAAAACAGCAAAAACTCAACAGAACAAACCCAGATTACAAGAGTCCTGACCTTCAGATTCTTGAGGTGTTTGAAAAACATTTGTTTCAGTTTAGAGAGGGTATTATCACCCGGATAAAACAGTTTGATCTATCTGAGCTGCTGTCAGGCAGGTTTAAACATGTGAAGTGTCAAAAATGTGGATTCACATGGTCCTGATTCAGTAAGAACCTCTCCGTGGATCAGAGCCATCCCTGACATCTTCAAGTGTTTCTCTGACACCTTAAAACACCAGAGATAGATCACAGCCTGAGCAGGTCCAACAAGCGATCCATCATCTGCATATATCTTCATGTATCATCCTTTATCTTCATTTATCAATGTTTATCATCCTTTTTCTTCATTTATCATCCTTAATCATTTATCTTCATTTATCATTTATCATCATTTATCTTCATTTATCATTTATCATCATTTATCTTCATTTATCATTGTTTATCATCATTTATAATCGTTAATCATTAATCTTCATTTATCATCATTTATCTTCATTTATCACGTGTCATCATTTATCTTCATTTATCATTGTTTATCATTTATCTTCATTTATCATTGTTTATCATTTATCTTCATTTATCATTAATCGTCATTTATCATCATTTATCTTCATTTTTCATTTATCATCATTTATCTTCATTTATCATCATTTATCTTCATTTATCATTGTTTATCATCATTTATAATCGTTAATCATTAATCTTCATTTATCATCATTTATCTTCATTTATCATTTATCATCATTTATCTTCATTCATCATTGTTTATCATTTATCTTCATTTATCATTGTTTATCATTTATCTTCATTTATCATTGTTTATCATTTATCTTCATTTATCATTAATCATCATTTTTCATCATTTATCTTCTTTTATCATTGTTTATCATCATTTATCTTCATTTATCATTGTTTATCATTTATCTTCATTTATCATCATTTATCATCATTTATCTTCATTTATCATTTTTCATCATTTACCATAATTCATCTTCATTATCATGTGTCATCAGCATTTACCATTTATCAATTATCATTACTCATCTCATTTATCATTTATCTTTGTTTTTATCGTTTATCTTCATTTATCATTGTTAATCTTCAATTATACTCATTAATCATCATTATCATCATTTATCTTCATTTATTTCATTTGTCTTCATTTATCATTTATCTTCAATTATACTAATTTGTCATAATTTATTCTCATTTATCAATTATCATCATTTATCAACATTTATCTTCGCTGATCATTTATCTTCATTTTTTATCATTTATCAATTATCATCATTTTATCTTTGTTAATCATTTATCATCATTTATCTTCATATATCATAACTTATTTTTATTTAACATCCTCATTTTTTGATTGTCTTCCACTGTCAGCATCAGATAAATAAGATTCAACATTATCTCAGAGCGTGCTGAGTGAAGACAGAGCAAGCAGGCTGCAGGAGCCAATCAGATCATGACGTCAGCAGGACACCTTTACAAAGACCAGGTCCTAGATTTATGAGTCACACAGCATCTGAATTTTTCTTCTTTCTGTTTTAGTTTTCTTTGATAAGTTTTCCTGAGCTTTCATGAGATGAAGTAAAGTCACACACATACACCCACACACACACACACATGCACATGCTCTGATGAGGAGAAGTGAAACCACATGTCTAAGAGAGAGTCTGATCTTTGAAAGATGTCAGAAAGTCTTCAGCCCCCTTCCTGATCAGGGTCCCCTCAGCAGAGATGTTATCGCTCTGCTATAGGTGTGTTTGTAACAATTCCTGACAGGTACGGGGCAGTGAGTGACTCGTCCAATCAGAGCGCAGAGGACAGCAGCTCTGCTGAAAGGCAGGAATGTCTCTGAACCAGAGATGAGCTCACTGCTGAACCCTTACAAAGTCTCTGTCTGTCCACACCAGCACTCATAAAGGTTCCTCCCTCTGACGCAGTGTTTGCAGGAATTCAAACTGTTACTTTCTGCTGTTTTTCGAGGTCGCTGGTCTTAATGAGATCCATCTCTACAGCCGGCTGCAGACTGAGGGAGATGAAATCAGGGTATCAGGATATGATGAGTGTGGGACTCCTCAGCTTTTCGAGAAAAGCAGCAGCAGACTGAGGAACAGATCAGTCCTGATGTCATCTCAGCTCTGACTGAATGAGAGAGGTCTGCAGGCCTGGAGTTTAGATTGCCAGGATTTGCTGATAATGTGGTTGTTTTGACTATTTGCAGCATGTTTTTTTTGTTTGCATGTGTTTTTGGACATGCATTTAATGAGTAGCATGTTTCTCCTGATGATCATTTGGGCTGTTGCAGAGGTTGGGCACCTTTATCAGTCACTGCAGATGCACCATCCTCATGAGACCACCAGAGTTTCCTCCTCATACTTTGATGCAAAGACACTATGTTAACAAAATCAGTAACTCTGTGACTCTGACACTGGCAGAGTCACTAAACCAAACACTACCTGCAACTGAACAAGCCAAGCTTTCTGTTGGAGCAGATAAACCTGAGAGCTCATCAGTGTGTGTGTGTTAGTGCAGTGTGTTGATTCAGTCCTTGGTGAATATTACCTTGTGTGTAAAGAGTAAATGCTCTCACCTGCAGCTCTTTGCTCTTCCTCTGCAGCTCCATGTTCAGAGCTTCTTCTGCTTCCAGCTGTGAGCTGGTGCTGCTGAGCTCCAGTTCCTTCCTGCAGACGAGGACACGTTCAGACTTTAACCAATCAGAGACAGGTTTCATCCACATTGTTTCTGTCTCCTAAAGTCCTGTGGTTTCAACAATCTTTGCCCCTAAGACGTTGCTGTTTGACCTAACGGCCTGAATCTTTAGCTCAAAGCTACAGTAAACAAAGAGAGAGAGAGAGAGCAGAGCTGGTCGAGTGACATAACAGGATGGAGGTGTAGTGAGTGAGCGTTGTGAATGAAAACAGAGCCATGAAACAAAGAAAGAGGAGGTTATTCATGTAATTTGTCACAGCAGTTGCTCTTAAAAAGCCCTGCGCACACACTCAGATCAGCGTGAATAATGTGTATGTGTGTGTGTGTGTGTTTAACTGAGCCAGTCTGAGTGACAGCTCTCATCCTCACACCTGTTTGGAAATACAGCAGCTTAGCAACCAGGTGAGTCACTTGATAAACCTGCACAGACCAGCAAGGCCAGGCAACAACTGTGTGTGTGTGTGTGTGTGTGTGTGTGTGTGTGTGTGTGTGTGTGTGTGTGTGTGTGTGTGTGTGCTCTGACAGCTCCTGCTCGTCTCTTTATTGTTGCTGTAGGTGATTTTCTGTCCCATCAGAGCGTACAGGCAGGAACAGGCTGAGTGTGTGAAGTTAGCTGGACTGTGAAGCAGGTGTGTTTCATATGATCACAGATGAACTCTCCCACCTGAGGATGACATCATCTTGGAGTGACAGCGAGTAACAGGGTTTGTTTCTCTCTGATCTGTGGCTGCAGGCTCTTATTTTTATCACTTTATGACTGATTTCAGGAACAGAGTGACGATGAGGAGGAAGAGGATGATGGCTGGTTACCCACTTACAACCTGATTTAGAGGACAGACACTCTCTCTCTCTCTCTCTCTCTCTCTCTCTCTCTCTCTCTCTCTGTCTCTCTCTCTCTCTGGATCGTGGTCTTCACTCTTGATGATGATGATGTGAAGTCAAAGCTAAATGAGTCTGTCTGGTTGTAGTGGTCTCCTGGATGTTTCTGCAGATTGATCTGAGGTCTCAGGCGCTCGTCTCTGACCTTTTGATGAGCTCTTCCAGCCCGCCCCGGTTCCTCTCCATCTCTCCCAGACTCTCCTGAGTGGATCTGCTGTCTCCTTCCAGCTTCCTGCGGCTCTTCTCCAGCTCGCCGCGCTGACGCCGCTCCCGCTCCAGACAGAACTCCAACTGAGCAGAAAGAAAATATGGAATATAAAACTCATAAAGAGGGATGAACGCAGCTGTGCACATCAGCAGGTCGTGTTTCTGAGGGCTCACAGTATTTATCCAGTAAATGATGAAGCACTCTGAGCCAGCTGTCTATAACTTTATATCCTCCATTTATTAAATTTGACTGTTTTTATGCTTGAAATCAAATGTTTTGAAGTTTCCTTGAGTTTTCTGTGCTGTGTTGGCCGACAGGGTTAGAATTAGGAGAAGTTTCCATCCTCTTGTTACTGTCTCACAATAATCCTGATGTTTAATGTGAGCAGCATGTGTGCTTCTGTTAGTCAGAGCTCCTAACACTCTGAATCTGATCTACAGTTCAAACCAGACATGATTCAGACAGAGTTTCCTCATTTAGACTAACTCAACCTGGGGTTTATAAACTACAGATCGCTCTTTAAGAGACCATTTGTTTTCAGCCTGAACTCACATCCTCAGCCCGTATCTGCAGCTTAGTCTTCTCCTTGGTCAGCAGGTTCACCTTTTCCTCCTCGCTCTGCAGATCCTCAATGGCCTGCTGTCAGGATGAAACAAGAAGAAGATGATGTCTGAGTCTGTGCTGCATCTGTTCCTACATCCCTGATCCTCACGCCTGGACCTCAGCTCAGAGACTGTTTGGTTTTTAGCCAGATGTAAAGTTTCTCTGTCTCTCCATCATCATCAGAACATCCCACTCTACGACAGACCTTCAGATGTTTCATCCTGACCGTGCTGAATCCACTCCCTCACACACATTCAACAAACAGAATAAAGATAATGAGTCTGATGTGACTTCTCTCCCTCCTGCTCGCTGTTACTGTGGCTCGAACGACTGGACAGACTCAGATCAGGGCCTCTCAAACAGACTCAGAGGTTAAGAGATGAAAGCTTTCAGAGCAGATCGAGCCGTCAGCTGATAGGAGCAGATTTATCACAGAGACTTTCAGAGAGGGAGATTTCTTTATCAGAGAAACAGCTGAACCATACACAGGCAGAGATCATCTCACACAGCACAGCAGCACTTCTTCCTCGTCTATCTCAGAGCAAACACAGCCTCACAGAAAGCTGAGTTATGACACACCTCATATCGCTGCAGTAAACCTGCAGACTGATGCAGCTCGTTCCTACTCTTTATCTGACAGCACAGAGAAACATCAGAGCCTCTCACCTGGCTGAGCTCCAACAGGTGCTCCTTCTCCTTCTGCAGTTTTTTCAGCACCTCGTCCTTCAGGTAGAGCTGCTCCGACAGACTCCTCACTTCACTGTCCGACGACTAAACAGAGAGAGAGAGAGAGAGAGAGAGAGAGAGAGAGAGAGAGGTCAGAAACTAAAGCAGACTTTAGGCTCTTCGTCATGAAGTTATCAAACATCAGGTCAACAGTTGCTCCTGTTTTGACTGGAGAGGACTCAGGACAATGTGACGGTCAGGTAACAGGTGTCTGCAGAGTCAGACGCTCATGAAACGTTCTGTCTCTAGTTCACGTTTTTAATGAAATGAAAACAGGTCGTGACGCTCCGCAGCTCTCTGCAGTTTTCTCTCCTTCTCTGTGTGGGGATAAAGATGAGCTGCGAGCTTCCTCCTTCTCCAAACATCAACTCCACAGATCAGTCCACTCCTCCTTCTGAACACGGGGGTCTCCGTCTTCAGGCTCTGATTTCTCAGTCTGGACTTTAACCCAGCATCTCATCACTCCATGGACATCAAAGCTTTATTAGCATGTGGAGTCCTGGTCCTCCTGACACACCAGGATCCACTGGCGCCGAGAGCTAAACATGACAGATGGTTGAACAGCAGCACACTCAGAGTGAGAGTGGCGACAGAGTCAGAGTTTAATTTCTTCCTTCAGAAACAAAGATGTGTTTCATAAGAACAGACAGGAGAGGAGTCAGAGCTGAACTTTAGCTGCACAGGATCATCAGAGCTGTGACAGAATGAATCAAACATTAGAGGAAGCTGGGAGGAAACCGTCTGTATTCAAACCATGTGGACGAACACTTAACCCAGAAGACCTGAACAGATCCAGATGATCAGCTACTCCAAATCCTGACTACGATCAGATCCATGCTCCATACTCATACCAAGCAGAGACAGGAGAGGAGAGACAGAAGAGGAGACGGGGGAGTAGACAGGAGAGGAAAAAGGAGTGAGGAGACAGGAGAGGGCACAGGAGAGAGGAGAGGAGAGGAGAGGAGAGGAGACAGGAGAGGAGAGGAGAGGAGACAGGAGAGGAGTCAGGAGAGGAGACAGGAGAGGGGCTGTGGGAGGCGCAGAGCTTCGACACGGCACAGGGAACTCCTCATCTTTATCAGTGTGTGAGAAAGAGAGAGATCAGACTGATCTGGTCTGTGGATCTCTGGTAGATCAATAAATCAAAGTACAAACCAGGTGCAACGAACCGTGACAACCAGTGAGCTCACAGACCCCCTGATCTACAGCCTGAGAGTCCTGAAGCAGACATAAATACTTCTGATGACGCTCACCTCTCCTCCTTCAGTCTTTGTGATCAAAGATAAAAGGAGCTGTCAGTGGTCTGCAGGTTAGCTACAAAAGGTTTAATGAGTGCACGGTCACGACCTGCATGAGAGAGACCCTCATGCTTCAGTGTAGACCTCAGACCGCCCCACCTGTCTGTCCTGCTCGGCTGCAGTCAGCGTGCTCTCCAGCTCCTCCAGGTCTCTCCTCAGGCTGCTGCACTCGGCCTCCAGACGCTCCCTGTGGAGGATCAGCTGAGCCGAGCAGGTCTCCTCCTCCTCCAGACGCTCCGACAAACCTGACAGCTGCCGCTCCAGCTCCTGCCGCGCTTTCTCCAGCTGGACACAGTGCTGCTGGGACGCCTTGACGCTCTCCTGCTCCTGAGGGTCACAGACACAGAGAGGGACGGGATTCACGACAGAACCAGAGGCAGGTTTACACACCTGAGGGATTTTTGTTTGATGCTACAGAAACCCAGGATAAAAAGTGAAGAAGCTTTTCAAACAGCGTTACATTTCTGCAGCTTCATTTCAGCTCCGAGCACACCAACACATGTACACAACATGCACGCTGAACTTCTGAGAATGAAAAACATGAACAACATCCAGTGTTTAACAGAGACTCACTGCACAGGGTGAATGCAATCAGAGGAACTGCACCCACAGATCATGCAGTTTGACTCTCAGTCACATTTGCATGCTCTCAGAAGGAAAAAGTCAAATCAGGCAGTTCACTCCTAAAGGTGGCTCCTTACTCAGTGAGGACGCAGTCACTGAAATAAAGATACAAAACAACAAAACTCAGCGACAGCTTGAGTTTCACTTCATCCTAAAATCTCTGCTCCCTGTCTTTGAATCTAAAGCTGATGTGTGAGCTGTGAGCTGAGAAAGGAAAGGAAGGAAGGACGGAGGGAAGGTAAGAAGGAAGGAAGGAGATCTAAAGAAGATGACATTCAGTGAAAGAGGGAGCAGGTAAGTGTAAGTCTTAAAGGATTAGCAGAATAAAGATTCAGGGTTAGTTAATCCAGAGTTTCTTACCCCAGCTCTCAGACACACGTGGAGTCACTCTCAGGTCTCTCTGTCATCTGCTCTGTCTTTATATATTTCAGCTCAACACATGACGTGACCTCAGACTCGATAAGAGAGTTTTACAAAGACCAGATCAGTCAGTCGTTCTGCAGCGAATGTGAACGCAGCTCTGCTCTCTGTCCCTCTGCACGCAGCAGGCATCATGGGCAAAGCACGTGGAGCCAGCTCACAGCAACCCAAATATCTGTGAAATCATCAGGCCACCACATTTCCATCTGCACTTATTTCCATAAAAGTCCTCCATCAGAGCGCTCAGACTGCAGGCCTGCACACACCACGGCTCTGTCCCTGTTTGGAGACGATAAGGATGAGAACTGTGCAGTGACGTGTTCATGTGTTCACATGGGGGTCACAGGTCAGTGCTGCACAAACACTCTGCAGCTTCAGCTCCTCATTCATGTAAAATCAACAGAACAATGTGGTGACTCCAAACCTCGTAGCCAGGCACCAGGACACTGCCCCCACACACAAGTATGCAGGCTGCAGTGACTCTTTAAAGTTGTTGTTTTTTATAATGTGAAACAGTTTCTATAAAAAATGTTCTAGATGATTCTGGAGGTTAAGGTAAAGATCTGTTGGCATGGATGTGTGACATGATATTTCTGTCTACTGAAGGGAACCCTGCAGAAAAGGAGAGGAAACCACAGACCCACAGAGGGAGCTAACACCAGCATCAGGTTTTAACGCACAAAGTTAAGACCTGAAAGAACCAGGAACCAGAGCCAGAGAGACAGAGCCATCAACCTCTATCGACCTCCATCAACCTCCATCAACCTCTATCAACCACCATCAACCACCATCAACCACCATCAACCTCCATCAACCTCCAACAACCTCCATCAACCTCCAACAACCTCTATCAACCACCATCAACCACCATCAACCACCATCAACCTCCATCAACCTCCAACAACCTCCATCAACCTCCAACAACCTCTATCAACCACCATCAACCACCATCAACCTCCAACAACCTCCATCAACCTCCAACAACCTCTATCAACCACCATCAACCACCATCAACCACCATCAACCTCCATCAACCTCCAACAACCTCTATCAACCACCATCAACCACCATCAACCACCATCAACCTCCATCAACCTCCAACAACCTCTATCAACCACCATCAACCTCCAATAACCTCCATCAACCTCCAACAACCTCCATCAACCTCCATCAACCTCCAACAACCTCCAACAACCTCCATCGACCACCATCGACCTCCACCGACCACCATCGACCTCCATCGACCACCATCGACCTCCATCGACCAACATAGACCTCCACCGACCACCATCGACCTCCATCAACCTCCAACAACCTCTATCAACCACCATCAACCACCATCAACCACCATCAACCTCCAACAACCTCCATCAACCTCCAACAACCTCTATCAACCACCATCAACCACCATCAACCACCATCAACCACCATCAACCTCCAACAACCTCTATCAACCACCATCAACCACCATCAACCACCATCAACCTCTATCAACCACCATCAACCACCATCAACCTCCAACAACCTCCATCAACCTCCATCAACCACCATCAACCACCATCAACCTCCAACAACCTCCATCAACCTCCATCAACCACCATCAACCACCATCAACCTCCATCAACCTCCAACAACCTCCATCAACCTCCAACAACCTCCAACAACCTCTATCAACCTCCATCAACCACCATCAACCTCCATCAACCTCCAACAACCTCCATCAACCACCATCAACCTCCATCAACCTCCATCAACCTCCATCAACCTCCATCAACCTCCAACAACCTCCAACAACCTCCAACAACCTCCATCGACCACCATCGACCTCCACCGACCACCACCGACCTCCATCGACCACCATCGACCTCCATCGACCAACATCGACCTCCACCGACCACCATCGACCTCCATCGACCTCCATCGACCTCCATCGACCACCATCGACCACCATCGACCACCATCAACAACCATCAACCTCCATCGACCACCATCGACCTCCAACAACCTCCATCGACCACCATCGACCACCATCGACCTCTATCGACCTCCATCAACCATCATCAACCTCCATCAACCATCATCAACCTCCATCGACCACCATCGACCACCATCGACCACCATCGACCTCCATCGACCTCCATCGACCACCATCGACCTCCATCGACCTCCATCGACCACCATCGACCACCATCGACCACCATCGATCTCCATCAACCTCTATCAACCTCCATCAACCATCATCAACCTCCATCAGAAAAGACATGAACCTTTACTCTAGTCACATTCAGTTACTCACATCTGCCTCTTTGTGCTCCAGTGTTGTACTGAAGCCGTCCCAGTCCAGCTCCTCAGGTTCTGCTTCTGGTTCTGGTCCAGGGTCTGTGTGGTTCCCATTGGTCTTTTCATCAGAGAGGGAGTGGTGATGCTGATGGCGGTGTAGAGACATCCTCCTGACGCCTCCTCCTGATGAACACTCTCTATGTTTACAGTCCTTGTCTGTTGGGAGACGTACTGACCCGCCTGCTGCTCTAATTCTTACTCACTCTTAGTCCCTTTCAGCTGCCCCCCTGGTTCCAAGAGGGGAACTCACTCAGTCCGGTCTGCAGAAGCAGCTTTGCTCACCTTCCTCTGCCGTCCTCAGGCTGCTGAAAGTCTGTCAGTCCTCCTCTGTGCTCCTGTTTTCTCTCTCTCACCCTTTCATCCAGGCCGAGCTGCTGACGTTGAAACCCAAACACCCGTCTGCTCGTAAACCAGCTTATAGCCTGGACCTGGTCTGTGCTCAGCACAGAGACCTGCTCTCCTCACGCATTCCTCCTCCCACACACACAGGTGTCTCTCCCCTCTCACAGGGTCTAAAGGTGTCCCACTGGGTCCCACGGTGCTGCTGCTCCGTCTAGGATGTCAGAAGAAACAGTTGAACCACCAAACCACTAGAGAAAGTCAAGAAAACACGGGCAGAGACCCAGAGTCAGAAATGTCTCTGTGCTCTCAGGCTACGATATAATTGACATAAATGTCTGAGCGCCCACAACGTCCTCCACAGAGCCACGCCATCCAGCCTGACCAGGACAATGAGACACATTATGTTTAGGAGGCCTCAAAGACCAGGCAGAGCACTTCATATCTGGAGCTAAGATCCAGCAGGGTCACAAGGGACTGGAGCAGGTTAATGCTGAGACAAAGCAGGGACGAGGAAACATGGTCCCCCTGAGGACAAAGAGGTGAAAACGGTCTGTACAGGCTCTAAAGCCCAGAACAGTTACCAAGTAAGAGGCCAGACTAAACCAGAAACCTCAGAGGTCACACCAGGAGGACAGAGTCCAGAGGACCAACCGTGAACTTTTCTAAACCACATCCAGCTGGAGTCGTTCTTAAAACTGTCCTCAGAGCAGGATAAGCTCTCTGCCAACGCCACTGAGCCGTAAACGACGTCCAACCACCAAAACACAGAAAACAGAAAGACATTTCAGAGAATTCAGACTCTTATTTTGAAAGTGTGGTCTGGGTTCATGCTCACAGAGAGATCTGTTCATGTTCCTCCCACTGAGGCTGCAGAGGAGACAGAGACTAACACACACACACACACACACACACACACACACACACACACACACACACACACACACACAAACACACCAGCGTCAGCTAAAGAGTCCCCTAGCTTTCCCTCCATGAGGCTGTAAACCTGTTTTTTGATTGTCAGCCAGCTTTGACACGGCAGAGGGAGGATGAGTGATGAGTGAGGAGTGAGGAGTGATGAGGCTGAGGGCTCAGCTGCTGGATGCTTTGAATCAGAGATATTTAACATGAAGACTTTACAACACAATGTGAGGAGTGTGCAGGTTACACAGCTTTCAGGATGCACAGATTTCTTTGAGTCTGTGTGTAAGTGCTTCATGTGTGTCTGATTAAACTCTCTGCTGGCTCTCTTACACTTTTAGAGAAACTGGCTCCTTTTCTGGTTTAAACTGGCTCTCATTAGTTCAACATTTCATCACCAATTAATCCAGCTGTTGTTTTATCACTGAAGTTCAGTTGCATGCCCTGCTGACGGCGTCTTAACCAGAGCAGAGATTCATCATCAGATTTCTTTTTAACGGACTCAGACGTCAGAGGACGGAGAGTAAAGTCTGCAGGATCTAAACTGTAGACGAAGTCGTCTGTCACTTCTAATTGACCTTCAGTGTCTAAATCATTTCTTTCAGCTCATAGTTTATACCTCAGACAGTTTGTTCATTCATTAAATGGTTTCCTTCCCCTCGTCCTTGAGCATCCAGTCAGCCATTTAATTCCCCTGAGCCTGTCTTCACCTTCCTCCCTCCTCAGTCTCGTTTATCTCCTCCTGCCAGTCTTAGTCCCTCAGATCTCCTCCAGGCTGAAAGTTTTTCCACATGCAGAACTGGGGCATCTGGAGCGCTCTGCAGGAACATTGCTGCACATTTATTTCCCATTAGCAGTAATTGAGGGCTAAACAGTGGTCTGCTCGGGGTTTTGATCCATTTGTACCAGAGATGGTTCAAACAACAGTTTTATAGTTTTCCGTCTTTCTTGTGGATGAAGACACAGTAAAATCTGGTCTCTGCTCCATCGTTTCAGAAGTTATTACACAGCCAAATATCTCAGCGTGTCTTCATTTTGTTCAAACATAATGAGATCCTGAATTATGAATCCTGCAGACTCACAGATTCTCATATAGCTGGTAAAAAAATTAATAAAATGCATCATTTCTTGCAGAAAAAGAGGATTAGATAAATTCTCCGTGCAGTTCCCTTTAGTGACGTTTTTGCAAACTTCTGCAGGAATCTTAAACTTTGACTGATGGGAAGCTTCCAGTGGATCGGAGGGCGTCAGACGGTCTCAGCAGCAGGTGTGTGTGTGTGTGTGTGTGTGTGTGTGTGTGTGTGTGTGTGTGTGTGTGTGTGTGTGTGTGTGTGTGTGTGTGTGTGTGTGTGTGTGTGTGTGTGTGTGTCAGGAGTGACCTGACGGGCAGCAGTGCTTTCAGGTTGATTAAGCAGCAGGAACTCAGCGCCGGGCTGCTCAGAGCACTGTGAGGTGTTGCTCCGGCCTCTCTGCCGACGGGATAATGAGGATCTCTGGAAAACTGGATGGCTTCCTGCAGGCAGCTGCAGCTCCACAGAGCTCTGACACCGGGTCACATTTCTCTCTGCAGACATATCAGACACACTCAGGGGTTTAAAATGTGATGGCTGATCTGCTCTCCTTCATATTAAGCTTTAATTTATGGCTTTGCACCGCGAGGGAAAGAAGAAGGAGTGCCAGAGCACACAGGCTTTTCAATTAAAGGTTTGATTTTCTCTTAAGGCTTAGAGAGAACAGGAATCACAGCGTTCGTTCACTAAACGCAGCCATACGAGATGTTTTCCTGGAATAATTTGAGCTCTTCAGAAAAACAGCCGCAGAAACTTTAAACTTTCTTCAAATCTCTCTTCAGATGAGTTAGAGAGTTTCTTCATGTCAAACCCTCTGACTGTGACCCAGAGTGTAGACATCACCTGTTAGAGGTGTGCAGGCACACATGGACATGTCACATCAGGAAAACAGAGAAATGTTAAAGAGTGAAGAGAGTGAATTGAAGCTCCGTCCATCCACTCAGTCCATGACGTTTTCCACTGAGCCCGTCTGAAGAGTCTGTTAATGCACTCAGGACCATAATGACCACATCTCAGTGAAAACGCTGGAGCTCTTCCACAAACATCAGACAGAGACGCTCCAGACGTTCACACCGAGTCCTCAGCCTACAGAGAGACCACATCCAGCCTCCCTCAAACATCCTCTCTGAGTCCTCCAGTTCTTAACTTTGACTGAAGATGAATAAGTCTCTGAGTCATGCTGGACCTTATTCATAAAACGCAAACAAAACAGTTATTCGGGCTAACAGGTCAGAGGAATCCAGCTCTGAGAGAAGCATCTTAGTGATGACGAGCAAATCCAAGGCTGTCCTGATACCTGCAGGTCCTCTGTAGTCCACCAGAGTTTACCTTTCTGTAAATCCTTTATTATCTGGTCAGAAGTTAGCACAAGCATTAGCGATATGCTTTTTCCAGGGCCGATACCGATTATTATCAGTGAAGGAGGCCGATAACCGATATTTGCATCCGATATTCATTTGCAGTAAAAGTGAATATATTGACATCAAAATTTTGAATAATACAAACTCTGATCCTTAACTTTGTTTAAATGCCTTTCAGCACATGTTTATTTAACATTTTCCAGGCTCAGCAGCATGTCTTCTAAAGGTAAATAAAAATGTAAACAAATAAATAGCTCCCTTAAGTTTTCTACAGTATATAAACTGTTTCAAAATTTCAATACAACTAAAATGTTTATCTCTTTTTTTAAACTTCAAACAATAACAATAACAATATCATTTTCAAGAGCCAAGCAAGCTGTGAAAGTTATAATAAGTTCATAGACTGTGAGATAGTCACGATGCTAATTGCATTAGCCGGTCAATGGGATTTTCCATTCATGTTAGCATTAAGCTAGCGGACTTTCGCTAACTGAAGCAAAGTAGTCAAGAATAGCTTTCCTTTGCCAAGTTTTGAAGTGACCTATTATCGGCCGTCGTTTTAAAAAAAAAGGCTGATAATCGGCCCGGCTATAATCGGTCTGTCCCTAATAAGCATGCTACATAGACATACCCAGTCAAAGCTCAACAGCTGCTTCTAAAAACAGATTCTTGGAGGTTTGCACAATGATGACTCACAGCAGTTAACAGTTATGCTCTTAATGCTCTTAATGAACAATGCAAACAGGGTGCAATAAATATTTAACCTGAACCGCACTGGAGTCAAATCCAGTATCATTCAAGTTTGCTGGGATGAGATGATAGAAGCAGAAAGAAAGAAAACAGCAAAGTGTGGAACAAAACCACAAAGATCAGCAGCTCAAGGTGTGATTTTTATAGAGCAAACATCTAAATAATGATGCACAGTCCCACAGTCAGACTCATGGAAGCATCTAAACCAAACTCTGAGGAGCCGTGTGAAATAAAACACCTCCTCACACACACACACAGCCTTAGGCCAGGAAACAGCACGCTGCCTCTCAGTTGCACCACAGCTCCCTGAAGCACGCTCTGCTTCTCTCTGTGAGCTGGAAAATAGACACACAGCAGTAAAATCCACAGAGAAAGAGAGAGAGTGAGAGAGAGAGAGCATTAAAACAAGCTGCTCCTCTCTCTGCTAACCCGTCATTATCCACTTAATATAATCCAGCAGGGTCCCCGTAATCACCACCTTTAGAATCCCTCATCAGGCAGAATTCAGGTCCAGTCTCAAACCCAGAGGAACATAAGAGGACGAGTGTATGTGAGGAGAGAGAGAGAGAGAGAGAGAGAGAGAGAGAGAGAGAGAGAGAGAGAGAGAGAGAGAGAGAGAGAGAGAGCAGACTTACAGCTGAATGTCTGCAGGCCGCCTCATTCTTCTCCTCCCGCAGCCTCCTGATGGTCTCCTCCAGCTCCCCGACCTGAGAGAGGAGACGCTCGCTCTGCTCTCTGGCTCTCCTTAGCTCCTCTCTCTCCCTCATCTCTCTTTCTCTCTGTCTCTCTTGGTCGGTCTGCTGAGTGTGCGGGAGCTGCTGAGGCTGCAGAGACCCGGAGTTACACTCACAAACACACACACACTTGCACACATACAGAGCAGCCCCCTGTCAGACAGCCTTGCCCTCTCCTGCGTGTCTGAATTCACACACGTGCCAATATTTCCTCCTCTCTGCTGACCGACTCCTGCAGCCTCTTTCTCTCAAACACATCAAACTGTTTTTCTGCAGCGTCTTTGCTGATGAGCGCTCCAGACTGACCGAGGAGAAGGATCGGTTTCTCCTTTAATTAAGTCACAGATTTATTCAGGAAAGACAGATTTTCAGTCAGATTTCGGCTGATTTTCCTCCTCCACTGATCAGCAACGTGGTCTGATTCTGACGGCATGTTTGCAGCTCACCCTGATGGTCTGTGAGAGGCTTCAGCAGTTTAGTGCACATGTGAAGACAGTTTATATCAGTCAAAGAAAGCAAATTTAGCTGGTGCTGTTTTCAGGGTGAGGTGTCCAAAACGGTCTGTGATTACAGCTTAAACTTCATAAAGATGGTCGAGTTGAGCCTTTATCCTTCAGATGGTTAACCTGTGAGGCGAATCCAGGTGTGTGAACCTTTCTGTGGCTCTGATAGATGTGATATGTGCAGCATATAAAGTTTTAATGACAGGACGGTGAGAGAAACAGGAAGATGCACAGGAACGCTCGGCACAAACATGTGATTAAAAAACACTTAAGGTGGGAATCCACACAGGTAGAGCTGTAAAACCACTGAGTCAGAGTGTAATAACAGTTATTTATCAGAGTAAAAGTGATTTAATCCAGATTCAGGCCTGGTCTGTTTGTTGTCTGCAGGAATTCTTCACATTTTAACACCGTGTTATCGCCACGGACATCAAACATGCTTCATGTCTCACATAACAAACAGCTCAGTTTAACACACGACGCAGGGACACTCGTGCATCTTGTGCAGTTTTTTAATCCGTACATTTTGAGCTCATGTTTCAGTAAATCCATCTGACGTCTTTTCTCTTCCTGACATGCAGGATCCCACACGTCCTGCTCCAAAGCACAAACACAGCAGAAAGAAGTTTCCCTGGAAAAACAGATGTGGACTCTTTTTCCACGAGCAGATACACACACACTCTCTCTCTAACACACACACAGAGTAACCTGTTGCTGCTTGAGTACCTGCTGGTATCTGTGCTGTTAGAAAGGAGCAGTCATTGGCTCTCTTCTCTGAGCCCTGACAGGCTGAGCCCGCTGTCAGCGGGGAAATTAGTCGGGGAAACGTTAGAGTGGTCTTCAGAAGCATGCAGCGGTTAACTGCCACGTTGTCTAAATAAGAGTTAGGACATGTGTTTTTAACCTGGTGGGGATCTACCTGCTGACACACCTGAACTTCCTCTGTCTTGGCGGGCTTCAAACACAGGATGTGTTCTCCTGTCAGGGCAGGATTTAGTGCAGCACTCAGCATCAGTCTGCAGGCCGGAGCCCGGGGAGCAGAGAGAGATGAATGTGACACATCAATGCTTCACCTCTGGCACCACCTCAGCACTCAGGCGCTTAAGTCGGCTCTATTGTGGAGCGCACTCACATGAAATGCTTCCTTTGTTACGGCTCAATCCCTGTTTGCATGAAGTGTGTGTGTGTGAGTGTGTGAGCGGCTTTACAGGAGCTTTCCTGTTTTGACTTGAAGCTCAGAGACGACTGTACGATCAGACCTGCAGAGCCACAAGACACTGCACGTCTCCTCCCTCCAAAACAAACATCTGACTCACAGCTCAGAGAAACGCTCAGAAATATAAACTATGATTTCCCCAAACACACAGCGTCATCTGCTTACTCCTCAGGTCCTCAGTGAAATGAGCTCACTGGACATTAATCTTCACTGTTCTCTGTATTTGAACAGCTGCTCAACATCTGAACTCCAGCTCACACCTGCTGCTACACACACGTCCAGGTCTTTACGAGGTTTACCAGAACACACCATCCCTCTCTGTGACACAAACACGCCCGGTTCCAGATTAACTGAAATTAATGCTAACTCACTGTCCAGCAGGGGGCAACTCCTCTGAGTGTTAAACCACCACCTTATTTTGCTCCTGTAATCTGGTCTGACTCAGACCCTCTGCTGGGTCTGTCAAAGTCTGCAAACAGGACTTTCAGTCTAGGGTTCAGCATCTTACAGAGGGATGAAGCATCTTTCTGACAGCCAGAGATGCAGATCCAGACCCTCAATCAGGAGACAACCCGCTGCAACCCTGGGCTGCAGTCTGAAGAATACAGAATAAACCTTTGGGTCCATCCCGTCAGTGTTAAACGTGTTCCTCCTCCTGTTCAGTTACCATGTTTGTCCTTTACGGATCTACACGTGTTTGCAAACCTCTCCCAGGTGGAAAGTCTGCAGGTCTCTGGCTGGCCCCTGTCTGAATTCTGAATCAGGGTCAAAGAGGCGCTTCAGCCGGCCTTTGATCAGCGCAGCGCCTCACAGCTCACCTCTACTCATGTGCTCGTCTGGCAGGAGGTATGCTACAACGCCAGCAGCTGATGAATCTGATCAGTGAAAGGACTGTCTCCAATCATGACCTTTATAAAAAGTGTGTGATGGAAACCCAGCACAGCTGAGAGAGGCTCAGACCAAAGAGAGCAGAGCCTGTTTCTGTTCATGACAATGACACGTCAATGACACGTCAATGACACGACAATGACAGGACAAAGACACGACAATGACAGGACAAAGACAGGATAACGACACGACAACGACATGACAATGACACGACAATGACACGACAACAACACGACAATGACACGACAACAACACGACAACGACACGACAACGACATGGCCTGACAACAACACGGCAATGCACTGCATGGCACAACACAAACAACAACACCACAACAGCTAAACGACAAGACACATGATACAACACAATGGCAAGGCACAATACTGCACGGAGCAGCATGACATCACAACACGACAATGACATGGAATGACAGGGCACAGCAAAACAACGACACAGTATGGAAGGACAACACCACAACAACAACAACAACGAGAAGACAAAACGATACACCAACACGGCACAACACAGCACAACATGACATGACAAAGCACAGCAAGACAATGACACGGCATGGCATGGCATGAAATGAAACAACAACACCACAACAACAACAAGATAATGACACGGCACAACAGGACAACACAACAGGATGACAAGACACAACATGACAACACAACGCATCATCAACACATGACATGGTACTACACGACGATGACATGAAACAGTAGGACATGACACAAAATGACACCACATGACACAACACGACAACTTGACATTGACACGGCACACAACTTGACACTTCAAAAACACAACAATGACAAGACAATGACACGGAACAACAGGACGACAAAACAGGATGACACGACACAACAGGACGGCACAACACATCATCAACATATGACATGGTACAACACGACGACACATGACAATGACACAAAACAGTAGGACATGACACAAAATGACACCACATGACACAACACAACAACACAACAACATGACAACAACACGGCGTAGCAAAACACCACACAACGACAGGACACAACACGAAGACACAACACGACATGACATGACAACACAATGATACAACAACACCATATAACACAGCACGACACAACAACATAACACGACACAGCACAACATGACGAAACAACATGACGACACAACATGACGACACAACATGACGACACAACATGACGATAACATGAGGACACAACATGAGGACACAACATGAGGACACAACATGAGGACACAACATGAGGACACAACATGACGACACAACATAACGACACAACATGACGACACAATACAATGACAATGACAAGGCAAGATATGACAATAACACGCCATGGCATGACACGACAACACAACACGACCATAGACTGTATAAATATGGACGTAGTCTCCGGGACATCACCCGTCAGTTTCTGCTACAGTCAAATGAAGCCAATCATTGGACAGGGCTATCAAGGATATGACGCAGACTTTGAGCTTCCTTTCTAACAGCTATACACCTGTTTCTTCAGAAGCCCATGGGTGATGACTGCGGTTATCGACTTCCGGTTGCTGCCGCCGGCAAGCTAGCTCAAAACAACTGGAGTGAAATCTTTGATACTAGACAGTTCTCTGTGTTAACTTTTTTTAAAACATCTGCACTATGACTCCAACTCTGAGTTTGTACATTTTTTTACTTTTTGCTTTTAAAAGCCGGTTATTAGAGGGAGTATGACAGCTAGGCTAACATCATCAGCTTTGTGGTTTACATGGAGACGTAAACTGAACGTTCAACTGGATGTGCAAAAACGGCAATCGAGATGAACTATGGGTAGTCAGGGAAAAGGTGGATAGGTGCCTGTCAGTCACATGAGTTGAGCTGAGCCTCTGATTGGACAAACCCGTAATCCTAATATCTAATAAACCCCTGAGTTGGAAAAAAATTCACCCACCGTACAGTGAGTGCTGATAGTAAAAATTAGCGTTTCAGACCCAAGCTGTTTTTTTTACCTGGCTGTAAATATGCTATTTAGTGCTGTAAAAGTCTGTTTTTGGGCTTGATGTGGCATGGCATAATAACTTCAAAATAACAACAACTTCAGATCTTTTTCTTTGTTTTACTTTGGTCCAAAATAGTACAAGAACATTCTGAAAATGCACACATCATAAATAATCCTCTTGACAAAACACTTGAAGTTACTTGAAAGTTCCGAGGATAAAATTGGTTCCATTTCAGAAAACACAATGCCTCAGTGTTTGGAACTTAGACTTCATCTCAAAACCATTAAACTTTAAGTCACAGCCTATCTGTGATTGAAGAAAATACAAAATAAAAATAAATAAATAAAACAACTCTTCTAGGTATCAAATACCTCATTTGTCATTTCCACATATTAATCCTGTGCTAACTCAACAAACCATACAAACTGAGGTAGAAACTATTCAAAGGGTTGAGTTACTCCCTGCCTTGTAGGCTATACTGTTGTTTATTGATAGAAAAATAAAAGCTGTGCAATGCATGACACATTTCAACAAACCAAACTTATAAACTAAAGTGACTCTTTTATTACATTATTAGAGTAAATCACACACTGTTCACTTTCTTTGATTTTCCACAGAAGACAATCATTTTCACAGAACTATATCAGGGTGCGTGTTTCATGCAGCACCTTAAGTGGAGTTACCCATTGTTAATTTTACTCCTGAAATCTGGCATCTTTTAGCTTTCACTAGCTTTCAGATACTGATAAAATGTGTCCAAGCCAGCTGCGGCAAATTTGCCCTTCAAATCTGAGTCACACTGCAAGTCTATCATTTCAACTTGTATGTTGACGGGCAGATCAGAGGCACTTACGGTGAATGGTGAGCAACAAACTTTGGAGTCTTTCTCTGGTTCACCAACAATCTGAAAGTGTTGCTCTAACTCCCGCAATAGTCCTGTTATTTTATCTTTGAACCGCTTCATGTCTGCAGCATGTTCGGTCACGCATACATCTTTCAGACAAGGAAAGTGAGCTGCATCACCACCTGCGAGCTGCGTCTCCCACAATGACAGCTTCAACTTGAATGCACATACGCTTTCATAATACTGCGCGACAACTTTGTTGCCCCCTTGCATCATTTTGTTCAAGTTATTCAAGTGCTCTGTAACATCCACCATAAATGCAAGGTCCTGCATCCATCCTGCAACACTGGTTTGCCCTTCTTTTCCATGAACTGTTGAATTTCCTCTGGTAATTCAAAGAAACGCCTCAGCACAGCACCTCGGCTTCACCATCTGACCTCGGTGTGGTATGGCAGCCCATAGCTGTGGTCTTTCTCTCTGACAAGGCTGTCAAACTGATGGTGATTCAGGCTTCTGGATCAGATGAAATGAACAGTTTGGATGATCACCTTCATGACGTTATCCATCTTTAATGACTGGCAACACAAAGCCTCCTGATGCAAAATACAGTGAAAAGTCCAAAAATCACATCCTCCATTTGCAGTCTGCACTTTCTCTCTGAACTTTGTCACAACACCTGCTTTTTTCCTGATCATTGAGGGCGCACCATCTGTAGCCAGGCTGAAAGCGTGGGACCAGTGCACTGGTTTGTCCAGGGTACAGATGAGTGCAGTGAAAGTATCAGCTGCTGTTGTGGTATCTGGCATTGGCACCAACTCCACAAACTCCTCGGTGACGGTCAAAGTGTCATCAACTCTGTGAATGAATATGGCCAATTGCGCAACATCTGTAATGTCCATGTTTTCATCAACTGCAACTGAAAATGCAATAAAGGACTTTACTTTACTGCTTCAATTGGCTGTCCAAATCTGCCCAAAGAACAGAAATCCTGTCTGCAATGGTGTTTCTTGTCAGACTGATATTTGCAAAAGCTCTGTGCTTTTCAGGACACACAATCTCTGCAGCCTTCAGCATGCACGTTTTCACAAATTCCCCCTCACCAAATGGCTTTGAAGCCACTGCAATTTCATTATCAATAAGGTGGCTGGCGTTCAGATTTCTCGGCTATGAGCAAACACAGACTGCTGTTTCTTCAGACCCGCCAACAATTCATTCACCTTCTCTCTTCTCTGTTGTCCTTGAAAGTTGTTGTATTTGTCTGCACAAAGAGTCTTACAGTGGCCACGAACGTTACATTCTTTCAGCACTGAAAAATGCTGTGAACACACCAAACACACAGCTTTCCCATTCACTTCTGTGAGTAAATAGGAGCATGACCATTTTTCTTGGACAGTCTGCACTCTACGTCCACTTTTCTTTCATTTGACAGAGACATTTTGGGGCAATGAGGGTTCCAAAGCACGTAATGTTCAATTTTGGCAGGCAGAATGACAAGCTAGCTCTGGATTAGCTGTAGCCTACTTGCTCGGTCCCATTATAAACAGTTTGCTTGCTTAACAGAATTGTGACTGCAACATCCAGTGGACAAAAATAGAACAGCAGTTTTTTTTTCGTTGAAAAACTGCAGCTCATTTTAATGCTTTGCAAAATCATCTTGTGAGCCAGATTAAACCTGTACGTGGCCTGATCCGGCCCACGGGCTGTACATTTGACATCCCTGCTCTAGAGGATTCTTTGTGAACAGAAACTTTTAGCACTTCCACATAGACTTCATTTTTCTCTACCGGATGATGCTCCTTGGACACAACAATACAACACAAATCACAGAAGGAAAACACACAACCTGTAGGTGTCTGTGAGACCAAAGGGTGCTGGTGCAAAAACATAAATCCAGAGAGGAAGAAGATGAGACATTTAGACACAGAGCCAGGAACTGAAAACAGCATCATGGGGTTAAGGATGGAAGTCAACATCACACCATCATAAATCAAAGATACTCAGATGGGCTACAGGAAGCAGAAGTTCTGCAGCTATGGTGGCCCTGAAGGCCAAAACACAACAACAATTCAGAGCGCAAAACATGACACACTTCCTGTTTGAATCCAAGCTTCCATGTGACACATACGATTCATCTGGCATGTGTAAAGGACCTAAACATTTATGGAATACATTTTCAGGAACGTGTGTTTTTCAGGAGAGCTCCCCCTTGTGGCTGGATGACTTCAAAAACTAACACAGTAGTATCCCAAACGTGTGTGACTGTCTGAACAATATTTAAGGTTTTAAAGTTTTTATACCAGGGATGATCTGAAGGACCAGCTTCCTGATTCTGACTCTCTGACTCGTCCAAAAGAGAGACAACATGCAGAAAACATCCAAACGCAGGAATTCTGCTGGTAAATGCAAGATGCTTCTTTTACAGCAAGCACATGGCCTGTGTTAGCTGAGAGCCTCAGTCCTGACTGGTGCCTTCTGTCCCTCAAAGATGACCACATCTGGCACCAGTCAGATGTATCTTTTAATACGTCTTTTCAATCATCTTAAAGTGAGCCACATCCTTCACTGCTGAAACCAGCATACCTGCATAAACTGCAGAGAGAGGTAGTGTGTTGTATCAGGAACGTGTGTCATCACGACCGCACCTGCAGCTGCCACCATCATCCAGTGAGCTCACCTAACACACTGAGAAATTCACTCCCACTCTTTGAGTATCAGCAACAACTTTAAACAGTTTCTCTCCCCTGCATGAGTCTGAATCACACATTAATGAAAACAGTGATCTCCAGCAGGGGATCTGTAGCTCATAACTATCAGGCAGGTCGCTAGCTGGATCACTAACTCCACATGGTTAAAACAGACACAGAGAGCTGCACACCGCATGTTGAACAGCTGGTTTACAGCTAGTCTGAAACTCAGACTATACACAGAGAGACGAGAGAAGAGTGCAAACCCAAAGGACACGCAAGATGTATGTAAGCACAGGATCCACACACAGTAAAAGAAGGGGACTCTTTCTGAACCCCCTACGCCCCCTGTTAAAGGAGGACAAGGAAAAGGCAGGGGCGTCAGAAGAGGAGGGGCTGAGCTGGAAAGCACAGGGACAGGCTAAAGACAGGCTAAAGAAAAGCTGAAGACAGGCTAAAAACAGGCCGAAGACAGGCTAAAGACAGACTGAAGACGGAGTAAAGACAGGCTAAAGACAGGCTGAAGACAGGCTAAAGACAGACTGAAGACAGACTAAAGAAAGGCTAAAGACAGGCCGAAGACAGGCTAAAGACGGACTGAAGAAAGACTAAAGAAAGGCTAAAGACAGGCCGAAGACAGGCTAAAGACAGACTGAAAACAGACTAAAGAAAGGCTAAAGACAGGCCGAAGACAGGCTAAAGACAGACTGAAGACAGTGTAAAGAAAAGCTAAAGACAGGCCGAAGACAGGCTAAAGACAGACTGAAGACAGACTAAAGAAAAGCTAAAGACAGGCCGAAGACAGGCTAAAGACAGGGTGAAGACAGACTGAAGACAGGCTGAAGACAGGTTAAAGACAGGCTAAAGACAGGCTGAAGACAGGCTAAAGACAGACTGAGGACGGACTGAAGACAGGCTAAAGACAGACTGATGACAGACTGAAGACAGGACTAAAGACAGGCTGAAGACAGACTGAAGACGGACTAAAGACAGGCTAAAAACAGGCCGAAGACAGGCTAAAGACAGACTGAAGACGGAGTAAAGACAGGCTAAAGACAGGCCGAAGACAGACTGAAAACAGGCTGAAGACAGGCTGAAGACAGACTAAAGACAGGCTAAAGACAGACTGAAGACGGACTAAAGACAGGCTAAAGACAGGCCGAAGACAGGTTAAAGACAGACTGAAGACGGACTAAAGACAGGCTGAAGACAGGCTAAAGACAGACTGAAGACAGACTAAAGACAGGTTAAAGACAGACTGAAGACGGACTAAAGACAGGCTAAAGACAGGCCGAAGACAGGCTAAAGACAGACTGAAGACGGAGTAAAGACAGGCTAAAGACAGGCCGAAGACAGACTGAAAACAGGCTGAAGACAGGCTGAAGACAGACTAAAGACAGGCTAAAGACAGGCCGAAGACAGGCTAAAGACAGACTGAAGACAGGCCGAAGACAGGCTAAAGACAGACTGAAGACGGACTAAAGACAGGCTAAAGACAGGCCGAAGACAGGCTAAAGACAGACTGAAGACAGACTTAAGAAAGGCTAAAGACAGGCCGAAGACAGGCTAAAGACAGGCTAAAGACAGACTGAAGACGGACTAAAGACAGGCTAAAGACAGGCCGAAGACAGGCTAAAGACAGACTGAAGACAACTAAAGAAAGGCTAAAGACAGGCCGAAGACAGGCTAAAGACAGGCTGAAGACAGACTGAAGACAGGCTAAAGACAGGCTGAAGACAGGCTAAAGACAGACTGAGGACGGACTAAAGACAGGCTAAAGACAGACTGATGACAGACTGAAGACAGGACTAAAGACAGGCTGAAGACAGACTGAAGACGGACTAAAGACAGGCTAAAGACAGGCCGAAGACAGGCTAAAGACAGACTGAAGACAGACTAAAGACAGGCTAAAGGCAGGCTGAAGATAGGACTAAAGACAGGCTAAAGACAGACTGAAGACGGACTAAAGACAGGCTAAAGACAGGCCGAAGACAGGCTAAAGACAGACTGAAGACAGACTAAAGAAAGGCTAAAGACAGGCTGAAGACAGGCTAAAGACAGACTGAAGACAGACTAAAGAAAAGCTAAAGACAGGCCGAAGACAGGCTAAAGACAGGCTGAAGACAGACTGAAGACAGACTGAAGACAGGCTGAAGACAGGTTAAAGACAGGCTAAAGACAGGCTGAAGACAGGCTAAAGACAGACTGAGGACGGACTAAAGACAGGGTAAAGACAGGCTAAAGACAGACTGATGACAGACTGAAGACAGGACTAAAGACAGGCTGAAGACAGACTGAAGACGGACTTAAGACAGGCTAAAAACAGGCCGAAGACAGGCTAAAGACAGACTGAAGACGGAGTAAAGACAGGCTAAAGACAGGCTGAAGACAGACTGAAGACAGACTGAAGACAGGACTAAAGACAGGCTGAAGACAGACTGAAGACAGGCTAAAGACAGACTGAAAACAGGCTGAAGACAGGCTAAAGACAGGCTAAAGACAGGCTAAAGACAGACTGAGGACGGACTAAAGACAGGCTAAAGACAGACTGATGACAGACTGAAGACAGGACTAAAGACAGGCTGAAGACAGACTGAAGACGGACTAAAGACAGGCTTAAAACAGGCCGAAGACAGGCTAAAGACAGACTGAAGACGGAGTAAAGACAGGCTAAAGACAGGCCGAAGACAGACTGAAAACAGGCTGAAGACAGGCTGAAGACAGACTAAAGACAGGCTAAAGACAGACTGAAGACGGACTAAAGACAGGCTAAAGACAGGCCGAAGACAGGTTAAAGACAGACTGAAGACGGACTAAAGACAGGCTGAAGACAGGCTAAAGACAGACTGAAGACAGACTAAAGACAGGTTAAAGACAGACTGAAGACGGACTAAAGACAGGCTAAAGACAGGCCGAAGACAGGCTAAAGACAGACTGAAGACAGGCCGAAGACAGGCTAAAGACAGACTGAAGACGGACTAAAGACAGGCTAAAGACAGGCCGAAGACAGGCTAAAGACAGACTGAAGACAGACTTAAGAAAGGCTAAAGACAGGCCGAAGACAGGCTAAAGACAGGCTAAAGACAGACTGAAGACGGACTAAAGACAGGCCGAAGACAGGCTAAAGACAGACTGAAGACAGACTAAAGAAAGGCTAAAGACAGGCCGAAGACAGGCTAAAGACAGACTGAAGACAGACTAAAGAAAAGCTAAAGACAGGCCGAAGACAGGCTAAAGACAGGCTGAAGACAGACTGAAGACAGGCTAAAGACAGGCTGAAGACAGGCTAAAGACAGACTGAGGACGGACTAAAGACAGGCTAAAGACAGACTGATGACAGACTGAAGACAGGACTAAAGACAGGCTGAAGACAGACTGAAGACGGACTAAAGACAGGCTAAAGACAGGCCGAAGACAGGCTTAAGACAGACTGAAGACAGACTAAAGACAGGCTAAAGACAGGCTGAAGATAGGACTAAAGACAGGCTAAAGACAGACTGAAGACGGACTAAAGACAGGCTAAAGACAGGCCGAAGACAGGCTAAAGACAGACTGAAGACAGACTAAAGAAAGGCTAAAGACAGGCCGAAGACAGGCTAAAGACAGACTGAAGACAGACTAAAGAAAAGCTAAAGACAGGCCGAAGACAGGCTAAAGACAGGCTGAAGACAGACTGAAGACAGACTGAAGACAGGCTGAAGACAGGTTAAAGACAGGCTAAAGACAGGCTGAAGACAGGCTAAAGACAGACTGAGGACGGACTAAAGACAGGCTAAAGACAGGCTAAAGACAGACTGATGACAGACTGAAGACAGGACTAAAGACAGGCTGAAGACAGACTGAAGACTGACTTAAGACAGGCTAAAAACAGGCCGAAGACAGGCTAAAGACAGACTGAAGACGGAGTAAAGACAGGCTAAAGACAGGCTGAAGACAGACTGAAAACAGGCTGAAGACAGGCTAAAGACAGGCTAAAGACAGGCTAAAGACAGACTGAAGACGGACTAAAGACAGGCTAAATACAAGCCGAAGACAGGCTAAAGACAGGCCGAAGACAGGCTAAAGACAGGCTGAAGACGGACTAAAGACAGGCTGAAGACAGGCTAAAGACAGACTGAAGACAGACTAAAGACAGGTTAAAGACAGACTGAAGACAGGCTAAAGACAGACTGAAGACGGACTAAAGACAGGCTAAAGACAGGCCGAAGACAGGCTAAAGACAGACTGAAGACGGACTAAAGACAGGCTTAAGACAGGCTGAAGACAGGCTAAAGACATGTTCAAGACAGACTGAAGACGGACTGAAGACAGGCTAAAGACAGGCTGAGGACAGACTGAGGACAGGTTAAAGACAGGCTGAAGACAGACTGAAGACAGACTGAAGACGGACTAAAGAAAGGCTGAAGACAGGCTGAAGACAGGCTAAAGACAGACTGAAGACGGACTAAAGACAGGTTAAAGACAGACTGAAGACAGGCCGAAGACAGGCTAAAGACAGACTGAAGACGGACTAAAGACAGGCTGAAGACAGGCCGAAGACAGGCTAAAGACAGACTGAAGACAGACTGAAGACAGGCTAAAGACAGGCTGAAGACAGGCTAAAGACAGACTGAAGACGGACTGAAGACAGACTGAAGACAGGCTAAAGACAGGCTGAAGACAGGCTAAAGACAGGTTAAAGACAGACTGAAGACGGACTGAAGACAGGCTAAAGACAAGCTGAGGACAGACTGAAGACAGGTTAAAGACAGACTGAAGACGGACTGAAGACAGGCTAAAGACAGGCTGAGGACAGACTGAAGACAGGCTAAAGACAGGCTGAAGAAAGGCTGAAGACAGGCTAAAGACAGGTTAAAGACAGACTGAAGACAGACTGAAGACAGGCTTAAGACAGGCTGAGGACAGACTGAAGAGAGGCTTAAGACAGGCTGAAGACAGACTGAAGACAGACTGAAGACGGACTGAAGACAGGCTAAAGACAGGCTGAAGACAGGCCGAAGACAGGCTAAAGACAGACTGAAGACAGACTGAAGACAGGCTAAAGACAGGCTGAAGACAGGCTAAAGACAGGTTAAAGACAGACTGAAGACGGACTGAAGACAGGCTAAAGACAAGCTGAGGACAGACTGAAGACAGGTTAAAGACAGACTGAAGACGGACTGAAGACAGGCTAAAGACAGGCTGAGGACAGACTGAAGACAGGCTAAAGACAGGCTGAAGAAAGGCTGAAGACAGGCTAAAGACAGGTTAAAGACAGACTGAAGACAGACTGAAGACAGGCTTAAGACAGGCTGAGGACAGACTGAAGAGAGGCTTAAGACAGGCTGAAGACAGACTGAAGACAGACTGAAGACGGACTGAAGACAGGCTAAAGACAGGCTGAGGACAGACTGAAGACAGGTTAAAGACAGACTGAAGACGGACTAAAGACAGGCCGAAGACAGGCTAAAGACAGGCTAAAGACAGGTTAAAGACAGACTGAAGACAGGCCGAAGACAGGCTAAAGACAGACTGAAGACAGACTAAAGACAGGCTAAAGACAGGCCGAAGACAGGCTAAAGACAGGCTGAGGACAGACTGAAGACAAGCTGAAGACAGGCTAAAGACAGGCTGAAGACAGGCTAAAGACAGGCTGAAGACAGGCTAAAGACAGGCTGAAGACAGACTGAAGACAGGCTAAAGACAGGCTGAAGACAGACTGAAGACAAACTGAAGACAGGCTAAAGACAGACTGAAGACAGGAGAGAGGGAGGACAAGCAGCAGCTGAATAAAGATAAGACCCTTAGAGGACTAAAGACAGAGAGAGCAGCGGGGTCCTTACGTGTGTTGGGGTTCTGCTGGATGCCTGGATGGACGGTCTGTACTGGTGGAAGTCAGTCAGGATCACACAAACTCTCTTCTCCATCCTCACAGCTCACAGCCTGCCATGCTGTCTGCACCCAGCCGGCTGCACGGACGAACTGAGGCATGGGAGTGTGTGTGTGCTGTCTTCAGGCTGTGGGAGGTTGTGTGTGTGTGTGGGAGAGGGTGTGTTAGTGTGTGTGTGTGTGTTAGTGTGTGTGTGTAGGAGAGGGTGTGTTGGTGTGTGTGTGTGTGTGTGTGGGAGAGGGTGTGTTAGTGTGTTTGTGTGTGTGTGTTTGTTTGTGTGTGAAAGTGTGTGACACCTGCTACCTGAACCTGAGGAGCAGGAGGGAAGAGAGGGAGGGAGGGGACAGGCAAAAAGAAAACAGAGACGAGCTTCAACAGCCCCCCCATCTCACACACACACACACACACACACACACACACACACACACACACACACACACACACACACACACACACACACCTTATCTCACACATTCCTGTGGTGGGAGCAGAGACCCTCCTAATTTGCGGCCCAAACATGTGGACTCACTCTGTAAAATCTTTATCCTCTTCATGATGATCACTCAGCTCTCAGCTTCCAGGAGACGATGGAGCTGCAGAAACACAAACACCACCACAGAGAGATGTTTAAGAGGATTACTGAGTGCATCTTGAAGTCTGAGCCGTCAGTCATTCAACGTGTTGTCTTAGAGTAACACTCAGCGTTCTGTGTTCTGCATCCTGTTTGTGCTGCAGCGACGCTAAGTTGACCATCAACACAGGTCTAGTCAACCTGCAGCCGTGTTTGAAGGACCTGAAGTCCAGAGAAAGTCTGAAGATCATCATGGTGTGGCTGGCTGCACATCAGACAGATATGGGCAAAGGTTTAATAAACACATGAAACCAAAGTGTTCATGGTGAAGTCAGTCATAGTCACCAGTAATGAGCTTCACTCTCCTCTGTTTCCATCTCACTGCTCGTCTGCCTGTGTGTGCTGATGTGTCTCCAGGCCTCTGCAGGCAGCGGCACAGGAAGTCATGCACAAAATGAGTGTTTACCTCACAGCACAGAAAAAATGACAGCAGAGGTAATTCACCTTGTTTCATCTTCAGGTATGGAAGGAAAAGGTCTTTGAGTTTTTAATCAGGCCCAGTGGAAACTTTGGGTCTTCACAGGATGACTGTCAGACAGGGATCAGATGACGGGCAGCTTCTGGCGTGTTCTGCAAAGAGTCGAGCGGATGTCAGCGTGTGTGCAGAGCTCAAGAATTTGACCTGGTGCTGGTGGAAAAACTCACTGTATGTCAGACTTCATTTATTCTGCCTGCAGATTCAGTGAGGAGGTTCTGCAGGAGGCCACACAGCCGTAGGATTCAGATTTGAATTTAGAGACTTTAAGAGGAGCTCAGACTAAAGGCCCAAAGTCTTCAACCACAGAAAAATCTGAGTATTCCCCCCCTAGATTTTAAAAAGCTTTATCTCAGATATCTACAACAGGCAACAAGCAGGAGCATGCTGCAACCATCTAGAAGATTTCCATGAGCAGGAAACACAAATTCAGAAATGATGCAAATAAAAAAACTGCTGCAATTGATCAAAAAGTGCATCCTGGAAGTAGGAGCTGCAGGGCTACAAGGCTGAGGAGATAAGGAGATGAGGGCATAGGAAACAAGGAGAAAGGTGTTGGACCGGTGTCAGCTGGAGGCAGGAGGACATGATGGAGCCGGAGGGGAGACACTCTTGGCTGGGAGGACGTGTCTTCATCAGCCTGATGGTATGTAGCTCTGGAAACAGCTCCAAGCAAACAGCGTTTCAAACATCCTGCAGAGACCATTCTCTTCATTCATGTTGTGTTGTTAAACCTCAAAGCTGTTGATTCCTGGCGTGTCTTCACTCACTGTGAAGTTTTCTTGCATCGGTAAAGATAAATACCATCTGGTTTTGACACGGTTTGTTTGATTTTGAAGGTCTCAGGCTCTTTTTAGGTAGCTTCCATGCACTACTTCCTTCTGAACCTGTCCTGTTCCCGCTCTCTTTGACTCTTTGACAAGCTGAAAGCTGGAGGGGTGCACACGAATCGTATGCAGATGATAAAACACTTTGCTCCTCTTTTCTGACATGAGTGGGGTTTATATCCATATTTATAAATGAAAAAAGCTCCAAGCTACGCCACATGTAAAATCAACCCTGCAAACATGACTCCAGGTGTCTGTTTCTGCAGGAGCTCTATCCAAACAGTGGGTTAGGAGCGTAGGTGAAGAGGAAGTGACCCTAAACGCTCCTCAGGCTCCTCCTGTGGTGATGTTTAGAAAGAGCTCTGATCAGTCAGATCCTTCTGAACCTGATATTAGGACACCGTTTTCTGTCAGAGCTCTTCAGATTCAGGGGGAATCAGCGTGCTCACTCTTTAGTGTTCACACAGTGCTTCTCTTTGGTTTACTCTGGACGGATGACACGTCTCTGAAGATGCCACCTACTGTTGGAGGGAGGCGTCGTCTCATCTTCTTCCAGACAACAACTAAAGCCTCTCAGATCCATCAGCACCTGCACTGAAGTACTCTCTAAAGCAAACAGGTCTCCTTACAGACGCAGGTACAGATCTGAGCAGAGCTAATCTGAGGGTTTAATCTTCCTGCTGGGAGCTCAGAGTTTCTCCTGTCAGTGCAGAGAAAAGTCCCCACAGGATCACAGGTGGAGCAGAAACACTTCAGCAGGATAACCACCAGCTTTCTCCTGTTAATTGCAGTAATCCAGCCGCCTCCTGACACACTTTGATTACAGACTTACTTTGTTCTGTTTTTCATCTCTGCTCAAAGACGGACGCAGATCTGGGATCAGATCACCTGTGCTCTCTCTGTCTTGCTGCGGCCTGTTGGTGACACAGGTTTATGGAATTTGATTAATTAAAGGTTTGAGTTGGCAGCTGAATTTTGACATCAAGACTACAAACTTTGGCACAAACACAGAGGGGCCCCATGCAATCAGCTGTTCATCTCCATCCAGACGCAGCTCACACACACTGAGGTCCAGATCCACAGCAGCAGAGTGCCGTGTAAGCGGTGAGCTGAACTCTGGGTAATCTATCAGACAGACAGAGCGTGTTATGGTAAATTAGGGAGACGGAGCACCTGTCTGCAGCTCCTGACTGCACTGACACTGCTCTACATGTCACAGTGAGGATTCTCTTCATGAATCATGATAATCTGTGTCTGCAGAGAGGAACACCAGCGTGTGCAAACAGCTGAGAGATGACAAACTCATCTCTGGGGGAGTGCTTTGTGCTGCTGATGCATGCTGTCACTGGGACAAGGGATAACACCACTAATCAGACATTATTAGAGGGGCAACCTGGAACCCTGAAAGATTGAGGAGGAGTCATGTCGCCCTCTAGGGGCTGATCTCTGTCATCACAACAACATTACCTGAAGATAAATCATTAATATGATGATCTGTTGTAAAGTAACTTAGAGTGAGTTTAAGGGGTTTTTTTTAAACACAATTAGCAACATGACAGTGAACAAACGTGCATTTTTATGGAAATTTATGATTATGATAATTGTAACAATGCAAAGAAAATTTTCCAGAATAACTGTAAAAGCACTGCACGTAGAAATCAAACCCAAATTATTGCCTATATTATAACATCACCAAGTAATGCTTCAACAGTGAAGTGTTTTAATTTACACCTGTGCAGGTGAACCAAGCATCTCATTTGCAGCTAACCACTGAACAGACGGACCAAAGGCATCACAGCAAGTTCAGTTTTCCTTCATCTGGAGATGATTCCCTGACAGCAGATAGTCTCATACGGATTGACTGTGGCTCACCTGACACCTGGACGGGTGTAGTGGCAGGAGGATGGGGTCTTTCTGACCTCAGCCAGCAAATGATGTGTTCGTACTCTTTTCACGTCCACAAATTGAATAAAATACTTTAGTTTGTGAAGTGAACAGTCAGTCGGGGCTTTTAAGCTGTAAGCTGGCGTTTCTTGATGTTTTTTTTAATCCATTTTCTGCTCAGTGAAGTTTATTCCTGCTGATAACATCAGCTGTTAGCGGCGGTTAGCGATTAGCCGCAGGTTAGCATCATCGCGCTAACGAAGCTAACAGGGTTTCTTTTCATCCAAACATCGGTCTGTTCATCATGGTTTCACATCAACCTTACACCCAGAGCTCCCCGCGGCTCACTGCTCTCACATTCACAGGGGAAGATGGGTTTATGTTCTCCAAGTGACACCAAACAGAGTCCTCTGAAGGTCAGGCTGCGGTCACTCAGCGCAGACAATATAACATGGAGTCATGATACAGTACTGGCAGGTGGCGCTGTCCTGTGGTAATGTTTGGTACTGCATCAATAATCAGGTCAGGCTGCGGTCACTCAGCGCAGACAATATAACATGGAGTCATGATACAGTACTGGCAGGTGGCGCTGTCCTGTGGTAATGTTTGGTACTGCATCAATAATCAGGTCAGGCTGCGGTCACTCAGCGCAGACAATATAACATGGAGTCATGATACAGTACAGGCAGGTGGCGCCGTCCTGTGGTAATGTTTGGTACTGCATCAATAATCACGATACAGAGACTATGTAAGAACAAAAAAAAAAGTAATGTAAAACTTTTTACTTTATTATTACTGCTATGAAAATGAATCTTTATTTATATATTATGCTCGAACAAAACAAAACATTACTGATAACAAGAACCAGGATAAAAAATGATATGATTAAAGCCGATGAAGCTGCGCGGACATGCATTCATCTTTGGTATGGGTTTCTGAGGGTTTCTTTTGGTAAATTATTCTCAGGGTAACTTTGGTTTGAGTTTGGTTTGAGTTTGGTTAAATTATTATTATTATTATTATTATTATTATTATTATTATTATTATTATTATGATTATTATTATTATTATTATTATTATTATTATTATTAATTATTTTGACAACTTAATTTCGGTAAGTATTTTTCTTTTCCTTTGTTTGTGATTGCTTTTGACAGCCTGAGTCTTTTGTTTCCTGTTTTTGTTTCTAGAATTGGTTCCTGGTTTCTTTGAAAAACAGTTATTTTTGGTAGTTCTAATTTTATTTTTTGCTATATATTGCTGTCTCCTTCATCAAGGTGTTAAAATGTTTGTCAGTTTTACTTTCAACCAAGAATGAAACGGTGAGATCCCTCACTTTCAACTCCCCATACACAGCTGCAAGAAAAAGTGTGTGAAGCCTTTGGTGTTACCTGCATGAACTGCTCATAAAATGTGTATTGATCTTCATCTAAGTCACAGCAATAAACAAACACAGCCACCACACAAACAACTGTGTGTTTACATGTTTTTATTGAACATATTACATAAACATTGACAGTGCAGCTTGGAAAAAGTATGTGAGCCTCTAATAACTTCTCTGAGGATTGGATTCATCAGTCTGCAAAAGCTGGAGTCCAGTCAGAGACATGAGATTTCAGGAGTTGGTGCAAGCTGCCCTGCCCTATAAAACAACATTCATCCTAAAAGTTTGGTGGTGAAAAGTTTGTTTTTAATCTTCATCACCAAAAATTAAAAATAAATAAAATCCTTGAGGTGTCTGTCTCAAACTTCTTCATTGATGTCAAATTGCAAAACATTATTTGTAAATGCATTATTCCCTCTGTAAGGGTTTTGTTTTGTTTTCTTGGGTTTCCTTGTTTCCCTTGTTTTTGTTCCTCTTGTTCCTTAGTGTGGTTTTTTGGTGTTTGATGGTTTTTCCTGGTGTTAGTTGCATTTTTGAGTTCTGTCTTTTCATGTTAAGTTCTGCCTCAGTTTCCCTCTTGTGATTGACCCTCATATGCTTCACCTGTGTCTGATTTGGGTTCCTTGTCTATTTATTCTCTGTGCTTCCTGAGTTCCTTGTCAGTTCATTTTGTGTTTCAGTTCATTGTGTCATTCCTGTTGTGCTTGTTCCTCTGTGTAGTTGCTCCATTGGTTTTTCTTGTGCTTTGATTTTAAGTTTCCCCTTTTTGGATTTTTGTCATTTTGGAGTTTTGAGGTTTAGTTTAATAAATCTTTTTGTTTGGATTCTGCGCCTGGGTCCTCCCTTTATGTTTCTGGCCGCACACACATGACACCCTCAGTAAACTTATTACTGTGCTTTTTAAAGAGATTGTAAAAAAAAATGTAGTTACTGCTGTATCCTTCTTCTTCTTTTTATTCTCCCTTTTTTGGTGTTCATGAAGCAAAAAAACAAAATACAATATACCAGAAATATTTCACCACACAGGCTAGATTTCACCTTCATAATAAGCCATAATGTTTTTATAAATGACTTATGAGAATACAGAAAAATAAATATTCAACACCTGTGAACCCTGAGCCTGGATGTTTGTAAACATAACTGTCTAAACTGCTGCTGGTAAAACTGTCAACAGTGTCACAAGGACCTGCTGTTTTAACTTCAATAAATCATTTCTCCCTTCTCTTCTTTGTGATTTAAATACACAAAGACGGGCACCATAAGTTAGACACCTGTTTACATACTGCAAATAGTGCGCACTAACTACCTGACTTAATAGCTGACCTCAAGGCTAAAATGTTTAAATGGGATGTGACGGGGATAATTGACAAACTACTCACATGGTAACAGGGTTCCCACTGCTTATGAGTACCTAAACTATTCATGTCTTCAAACGAAAGTACTTAGGGAGTAAATTAACAATGCCTGTATATCCAGAGACTGATACATTTTCAAGAAGTAGGTGATAATTACTTAACAAATTCTACATACCACATTTCAAACATGGGGTAATGGTAAGCAGGATGTCACATTGGTGCATGGTTTGATTCCAACAGCTCATTCCAGAGATATGTGGAAATAGCAACAGTTGCTAAAATATTACTTATTGCAATGACCAATCAGAATCAAGAGATTGACAAAGCCATGAAATGATGCATAAACAGAAAAACACACACTGGTACTGTTGGTATAAGGGCTTATCTCTGTCTTTCCTCTTGTAGTAATAAATGGAATTCCTCCATCTAAATTGTTTCTGGGACTTGAAAACTGACTCATGTTACTGAGACATTTCAGAGCTGCCACTTGATCTGAGAGAGCTCTCAGAGACAAGCGTCTTATTGTGGAGAGGTGAAAACATCCCTCACACATGATGTAAGGCAGCTTAAGAAAGATGCAGTATAACTGGTTTCCTATCCAGTTAAATCATCTTGGTCGCAGATTTCAATCAGGGGCAATGCTTTGCAGAATTTTACTATTGACTATCTTGTGTTCAGGCCTTGTTGTTGTTGGTTCTTGGTTGTGAGAGTGTCCTCTTTGTATATCATGCTGTTTTCTGCTACACTTAGAACAAAAAGCTAATTCTTGAAAAGGCACATTTCAGTTAAGAACTGTCAAAAACAGTCCAAAAAAGTTGAGGCCCATTTAAAATGTTGCTAAAACAGGTTTTGATGGTTTGCAAATCATTTAAAGCATATTTCAGTTGAAAACAGTGCAAAGAAAACATTAAATTCAAAGACTGAAAAATGTTTTATTTAAAGTTAATGCTAATATTGAAAGTGATGCCATTAGCACTTTTTGTTTTTAAAGTTAGGCTAAGGACAACCAAACACTGAAAAACATGTGTAATGCTAAGAAAAACATTTGGAGGATCAGCTCCTTCTGGTAAGGCTAGTTTTTACACAACATGACTTTGTGTGGTGTAAAAAAGGTATTTACAAGAGACTGAGTCACTCAGAAATAAAGATGGGGAACCCTGTGAGAGACTGCGTGTATGGAAGACGAGAACGGCCATGGATTTTTTCCTTTTTTTATGCACTGTTATCTGGTGATAATGACTTTTTATTTCCTTATCTTGATTTAACAAATATCGTTTTCTCTTGAGAAAACGATCTTTGTTATACTGAGATAAAAAAAATAATTATATATATATTTTTGGCCCGCCACCACCCCCCTTAATGGAGGACAAATAACTGTCATCTATTTTAATATTTAGGAATGGGGTATTTTTGTTTATTTGAATTGCTAATTCTTATATTTGGAAGATCATGTTTAGTAAAAATTAATGTAGGTATGAATGTATTTATGTATGTATGTAAACTGCTGTTTTTTTTTTCAATTTTTCTCTTTTTATATATATATATATATATATATATATATATATATATATATATATATATATATATATATATATATATATATATTTTTTTTTTTTTTTTTTTTTTTTTTTTTTCTCTCTCTCTCTTTTTATCTCCCTGATCAGAGGGAGGACAGACTGGCCTGTTTAAAAAGATGCAAACACACACATCAGCTAACAGAGAACTGTGTCCTTACTTTGGTTAAAGCTGATTGTGTTAAAAAGCACCTGTGTATATGTCTCCACTTTGTTTCTATAATCCACTGAATTCTAACCACGTATAATGTTAAGATGCATCTTTAGTACAAACTGTGAGCAGATGCAGATGATGGAGCAAATGTTCATCCTTTCTTTTCCTTCCCTGTACAATCCTAACATCCCGTTTTCCCCTGAAAAGACACTTCCTCCACACTCTCTCTCTTTCAATGCTGCAGCTCCTTCATCCTGTTGAGGGCGGATCCCGCCTTGAACCATTCGATCTGTGTCTCGTTCAAGCTGTGGTTGAGTTGCAGGACCTCCTCGCTGTCGTTACTGTGCTTCACGAATGCGGTGAGAGGCTGCGGGAAAATGAGAGGACGGTTACATGACAGAGGCCAAAACTGTAAAGGGCGACTGTGGCTCAGTGGTAGAGTTGTCGTCTCTCAATCGTAAGGTGGAGGGTTCGATTCCCAGCTCCTGCAGTTACATGCCGAAGTGTCCTTGAGCAAGACACTGAACCCCAAATTGCTCCCACTGTTGGTCAGTGGTGTATGAATGGGTATGAATGTGTTAGTTAAAAAAAATGATGGTCTTCCATCTCTCTACCATCTGGTCTTTCTACCATCAGTGTGTGAATGTGGTAAATGACACTAGCAGTACAAAGCGCTTTGAGTGGTCAGAACGACTAGAAAGGCGCTATATAAGTACTGGTCCATTTACCATTTTAAAGGTTAGCTAACATGTAATGTCCGCTTCCGGTTCCTGGAGTGAAGGTTTTGAGACCTCTGATGGAGATCTTGTCATCAGGGAGGATTTTGTCGTAGTCTGATGGGTTACTGAAAGTCAGAGGCAGCAGACCCTGCTTCTTCAGGTTAGTCTCTGAAAACGAGAACAAAAACAAAAATCCACAAATAATAAGTTAAAGCTTTCAAAACCACCATAACTGTGCAGTTAAAGGGCCATACCGTGAATTCTGGCAAAGCTCTTGACAATAATAGCTCTTCCTCCCAAATGCCTGGGTTCCAGGCATTGGTCCTGCTCGAGCCCTCTCCGTAGTTGTCGTCTCCCATCACAACCCAGGACACACCGTTAGCCTACATGAAACATGCATGAAGAGGTTTAAGTCCCAACTATGCTGAAGGACTAACTGTCTCAGATCGAGTCTTAAAGTTTCCTCACCTTGTAGTGACGAGCCACATCAGGAACTCCTCCGTACTCTCCCATCAGATGATTCTTGATCTTGTAAATGGCGTCATTCTCACTGTTCACTGCACCGATCAGCATGTTGTTGGAGATGTTGTCCAGGTGGAACTTCAGCCAAGGTCCAGCTGCGCTGATGTGATCTGTGGTGCATTTTCCTTTTACCTTTGGACACAGAGAGGGAAATGATGCTCACATTTCCACACACAGCAGCTCTCTCGCTGGTGGCACGGATCTGCTCAGAGCCAGGGGTGACTGTGAACTAAGCTTTGCACTTCAGGCTTTTATCCAGCGCCTGCTTGGCCACAGAGGCAGCACGACCCATGTCCTTATAGCTGGAGTTGGTGCAGCTGCCGATCAGACCTGACGGGGAAAAGAGAGATTGAATCTCAGGAGGTGTTTTGCTGAGAAGAGAGCCAAAAGAGAGAAAGACAACAAGAAGAACTAAAACAGAACTCAGTCATGATCACCACTTACCAACTTTCACCTCCAGTGGCCACCCGTTCTTTGCAGCAGTAGCACCAACATCAGACACTTGGTGGGCCAGGTCAGGGGTGAAGGGTCTGTTGATGTGGGGCTTCAGCTACAGAAAGAAAACAGGAACTCACTAAGTCTGAAATAAACCACACACAACCACACTCAGAATAGTCATATTTACACTCTTCCAACCAAGATCTGGATGGTTTGATTTGCTGTGAAGTGGACTAAAGCTAAATGTTCATATAAAAGTCATCACCCTACACACTAAAATCAAAACATTAAAAATCCTGATCCATCACAAGAGCAAATATCAAAAATAGAGCTACAGATCAATGACAGTCAGAGCTTGATAAACAGTTCTGGAGCTGTCGAACAATTTGATTGTGAAGTCTTTTAGCCAATCGATGTCGTGTTACAGGGGGAAAACAATCCTTTCCCCCTCGCCTGCTGCATTGTTAGCGCACAGATTTTAAAATAAGATATTTATGCTAACTGCTAAAATGTCATACACTGATTCATTACAAGCAATTGAAAGAGAGGGACACATTAAAAAATGCTGTAATAGGATCAGATTCTTGTCCCTGTCTTATTAAAGAGAGGGTGAATGATCCTACTCAACTGCCTGATGTTTTACTCCCTGATATCTGCTTCCTGAATCATCTGCTAAGAGTCAAAATCATATTTACTGATGAATAAAACCTCACATCATTTCAATGTCTGACAAGGAAATTAGCATGTTTTAATGAATTTGTGCACTACACAAAATAGCCATCATTGGCTGCATATTTATTGGTTATTGGCAACTCAGTAGATCACTCAGGGATTTAACACACAGCAGCCTAAAAATCTATCTGTCCCTGAAGGCATATAACTTTTTTACAAGTCAAAAGAGAAGAAAGGACATGTCTTATTTTTCTTTTCTTCTGGACCTATGTCTGATGTGGCTTCTGTCACCCTCCAGGATGCCTTTACATTACACCAGAACAGGTAGGGATCCAATGCAGGTAGTTTGTGATGAAGCACAACTCTGAAAAAGACACTTGTAAAAAGTTATATGCCTGCAGGGACCACACAATGGTTCTTATTGCACAATAGCCATCATGCATTGCATATTGGTTATTGGTGACTCAGCAGCCTATATCACTCAGGGATTTACACACAGCGGCCTAAAAAACTATCAGTCCCTACATCTTGAAAATAACAGGATTTTCTGGAGGCAGATCTGAGCAGCTGACATCAAGGGCGGTAAGAAATGTGCTTTTCCTTTGTTTCCTTTTCAATCTGTCGCTGTAAACACAGTCACAATATGGCTAAGAGTTTCAATGAGACGCTTGTAACCAGACTTTTGACAGTGCTGGGGAAAAAAAGTTACATCAGTTTAGAGCCTTGTTTCAAAGATAGACAAAATAAAGGATGGGAATTCAGAACTAACTTCAGCTGCTAGCGTTCCCGTTGAGTTCAAAAAAGCCAGAAGTTAAATTGGCTAAAATTTGCCCCCTCAGTATCCTGTCATTTAAAAAATGCTTTCTAACAGCAACTGATTTTTACAACATAAATATAATCCTTGGTCAGTATAAAAAGCCTCATTTATATTCCTAAGAAACGTTCACTAAGACCTTTCTTAACATAGCCACCTCAGGCCAAAGTCTGCGGTAGGCCAAGCTCCGATCCCACCTCTACCAACCAGGTCCCAAACCTTTCAATCCAAAAACATAAAATCTTAAATTAAATACAAATCCTCTTTTGTCATTGAGCCTTGCAGCCTTAAGCCGGGATCTAGAAGCTGATGATTTGCCCTGACCAGGTCTCGTGTTTAGTGCCTGGATTCTGGTGGGTGATCACCACGTCAACAGCCTGGATCTTCTGGTTCTTTGGAGGGATGGGACACACCTTGGACGTAACCTGGCACGTCTCAATCATTTTCTACCATTAGACAAAAGCTATTGATTGCATTCAAGCACTAACTAGCGGTTAGCTAAAAGTGGCTTTAAATTTAAAAATAACACTATACTGGCTAAAATTACATTAGGCTAGCAAGGAATATAGGCCTTTCCTTCCAACTCATGTAATGGTCAGTTAACACTCCAAAACCACTAGCTGGAAGATTTGGTCAGATTTTAAGGTCAAACAATATGTCTTGTAGCCAACTGCTAGCAATAAACAACACCTTATGATAGCATTCAATCAGTTCCTAGCTTAAAGTGGCATTCTGTCAGCTGTTATTACATTATGCTAGCTAAGAATTTAAGCCTTCCCTATCAAGTCATTCAATAGTCTATTCATACAATATTCCAAAGTAAATAGCTGGAGTAACAATGTTAACGGCCAGGGAGTCATATTTCAAGTAAAAACAACAGATTTTGAGCTTATTTGCTCATATTCATCTACAGCTTATGATAGCATTTAAGGACTTCTTTGTACCCATAGCTGTTGGCTAAAGTGACAAAGTAAATTCCTAGCTTACATTACGTTAGCCTTCCCTGGACTAGCTGGAAGACAATAACAATGCAAACAGTAATAGGATAATATTTCAAGGTAACCCAACAGATTTTGGATGGTATTATTCTTATACATTTCTTGTTGTTCTTACAAGGGGAAAAAGCTACAGATACCTTCTTACCTTAAAAAACATGCCTTTTGTTTATTTCCAGATTCCTTAATGTGTGCTTTTACTGCTTTATTTTTATTTTTGAGAGAGAGAGAGAGAGAGAGAGAGAGAAAGAGAGAGCAAAAAGACTTGCTCTCTGTCATGATTCATTGGTTCATTACTTGAAAGTTAATTCCTGTAGTACTACTTTATAAGAACTACACAAGAAAAATACAATATTTCTGTAACTTCACTGTCCTTGCACCTAACTTGTGTTTTTTTCCTTTCTTTTCTTTTTGTTGTTAATTATTTTTCTTATCAGTGTCAGTGTCAAAACAATTGACGTTAGTTTTCATTCAGAGCTCAGGTAAACAGATTAAAGAAGGTGCTGAATAAAAGGTGTATTCCAGTCCTTTAAATGAGGCCTCCTTTACAGATTACCAAACACAAACAAGCAAAGCTTCTTTGTTTCCATCCTGCAGACACAACGTGTCATCAGTCTCAGGTTGGTTGTTGTAAGATAACTTTATTTTTGAAGCACCTTAAAAATCTGAGTTAATAGTTTACGTCTTTATGGATCTGTGTGGAGCCACTGCTCAGCAGCACTGCTTCAGACTGACATGAAAGATGAACACAGAAAACCTTTGGTCCATATAGTGTGAGTGTATCATCGTGGTCAGCCTTCATGAACCTGAGTTGGTAAATACTCAGTGTTTACATGTCTACTCTCCACGATATATGACAATGTTCTTATCCGTCTCATGGATCTTGATCTCATAGAGCAGGTTTGGAGGGAGAACCTTCACCATGTGGTCCCAGATGTAGACTGCCACATTCTCTGTAGTGCTGACATGAGGACAAAATAATAAAACAAATCATCAGCGTGAATTGATCAGATATGTGAGACATTCTGTCAAATAAAGACTCACCTGACAATGTTTGTGAAGTACGGGACGTCTTTGTCCAGGTTCTTATGGTCCAGAGGATCCATGATGACTTCCTGCAGGAGCCAACACATCAGTTTATTAATGTGATGTATTATAAGCTTTAACATCCCCAGACTCTGGACAGCCTCAGCTCCAAAACAGCCTGAAAACAGTGTGAAAACAGTCTGCCAGAGCTGCTCTCACCTCGATGCATTTCTTCAGGTCAGTCAGGTTCATCACCATCCCAGTGAGAGGATCGATCTGCGGACACAGACGGGATCAGGGTTTAATATACTGAAAGTTTCTGTCACTTGACCACGACTTCTTACTGACCAGGCCACAGAGCATCTTATCTTCCCACCAGGAGGACCCCTAAATGACACTAAGAGTTCTTCATTAAGAGGTTTCTCCTCAAACCGTTTCACAGAGCTGCTCAGACTAACTCTTACTGAGGAATTCAGAGAACTCTGAAGCTAAAAGAAAGGGGAGGAGCTGACCTGTTAACATGGATGATGTCATGTTTCAGGAACCACCGGACTTCCTCTGCCTACAGCGATTGGCTGACAGGGAATGTTTCTCTGTGAGAACTTTCTACATAGAAATCACTTATATATATCTGTGTGTGTGTGTGTGTGTGTGTGTGTGTGTGTGTGTGTGTGTGTTTATTTATTTATTTATATATATATATATATATATATATATATATATATATATATATATATATATATATATATATATATATATATATATATATATATATATATATAAGTAGGCTACTGATTAAACATTAAACCCAGAGTAATAAACTGACTACTCCAGTAAATATTCAGCTAACTGTCAGCAGCTGTATCTGGTTAGGACTTAACCAAACTGTTCACCTGATCATGAGGCTGATTTCCAGCAGCAGCCATGCTGAGACTCTTTCTGAACTGGTCTCAGTGACTCAGGAGTCCTCTTCACTGCTTCTAACTCCTCACAGGTTTAGGAGCTTGTTTTAGTGATGAAATGCTTTGTGAAATACTTTTAGACCAGAAATTTCGGAGTCCTAAAATCAGGACGGACACGCCCATTATTTTAGAGTTTCTCCTAAATCAGCAAGTTAAGAGCTACTTTTAGCTTAAAGATGTTTAGTGAATATGGACCCTGGTTTATTTACAGACAATTTATCAGACACAGTCACTGAATGCTGACTTTTAATCCAGGAGGCTGAATATGATGACCTGATGCTCACCTTTCCTCGCACTGTGACCTCCACTGTGAACAGAAAAAAATGAACATCACTGTTTTATGCCCTGTGTGTAACGTGTTGTATAATACAGAGTGAATAAAAGAGTCATACCTTTGTAGTTGTGTCCATGTCCATTGGGATTGTTGCATTTCCCATAAACCCGTCTGTTCTCCTCGTCACTGAGGTGAACACTGAAAAAGGGTCGGCTGAGATTAAACACACTGAACAGGTTTTGTCTTAATAATGTTTGATAAGAAATGTATCACATAAGGACACCGTGCCAAGGGTTTATTTACACACGATGGCATCAGGGACACCCAGGGGAGGCTGGGCCAAAGGAGCACAGATGAAACAAACACAATAACTTTATAATGACAACAGCAGGACTCTAAAGTAGATACTAGTACAACTTTACAACACCGTATCAATAAAATTATTGAAGTAAATCAAGTTTTTTTTCTTGTTTATATCTGGTATATTTGTCATCTGTTCACAGTTTTCTCACGTTTACAGGAGTGAGGATGTCTCTCTTTAGGGCTCATTGTGCACCTCTATGCTGCCCATCTGTGTTCACATCAACATTCTCTCATTATATTCTCATCCAACTCTACACGTGCTGACCGTATTTTAATGTGGTTACGGCCTAAAAGTCCTCAACTTGTTCCGTTAGGTACCGTTCTCTTTGTTCCGAGCGGACTCGAAGGCAGCACGGAGCTTGCGTAATGGATAATATTCATTAGAATCCAAATCCCAGAGGCTTCAGCTACAGATTTGTTTGTGCTTAGTCCACAGTAACACACACTAACACCCCAAACAGACACAGACAGAGTGAGTGTTTGAGGTGTTTAAGTTTGTCGGATAACCGGAAGCGCCTCTCTTAATCACCTCCTCCTCATCATCACCTCTGTCCGTCTTTAAAAACTGTGACAGTCCATCAGGACACACGAACCGCGGCCTCAGTGCTACAAGCTTCTACCGGCACAGACTAACGGAAGAAACGCAGCTGGTTTCCGGTGTAAACACAAGCTGGATAACAAACAGAGATCTGCTTTCAGCGGCGGAGGAGGACTACCTGTGGAGCCGGTGACACGCGCTGAAGCTCTGCACGCGAGTGATGAATCCTATCCGCTCCGCCATGACCAGCACCTGTAGAGAGGACCAGAGGATGACACCTGAGAGCTGAGAGAAAGAGAGGGAGAGGAGTGTGTGTGAGGGAGAGAGAAAGAGAGAGGGGGATGAAATCTGCTGCTGAAGCTCAGCCCTCCTGACTCACGCTGCCCGCTGATTGGCTGAGATCAGGGCGTAAAGAGCCTCACATGGTCCTGATTCAGACCACAGCTTGCAAGATAACAGGTCAGTCACTGTAACTGGTCTCCCTGAGATGAACTCTGTTTGAAAGAAACCAGTCACCACAGCTTCTCAGCTATTTAGGCTGTTTGCTCTCAACAGTGAGTTAAAGACATAAAAAAGATTTATTATCTCCATAGACATGTTCAGAAGGGAGATAAACTCCTGAACTATGATCCAGTCAACAGGAAAAATCAACAATCAGAGGAAACTGTTTTCTTTTCACTCCTCAAAACATCCTGTCAGAGAGTATCACTTCATTTGCACTTTTGGTAAAACAAACATACAGTAAACATGTGCTGCAGACAGTCAGCAGGGGGAGCTCTGACTGTTTTATCTTCAATGAGGAAGCTCATGTTGCCCATGTCACAGTTTGATGTCATTGTTTGATGTCATTGTGAGGTGCAAATGTTCTTTATCTGTTCAAAAAAATCCATCAGGACACATCTCAGCGTCTGAAAGTTTAGCTGCTGTTATCTCAGAAAAAAGCAGAGTAACCTCTGTAGTTTGGCTTTTATTTTCGACATGTACACTTGAGTGAAATAAACACAAGAAGAGCTAATATTTACAGATGCCTCTGAAGCTCCATATAAAATAATCATAAAAAAAACCTGCTGCACAAAGAACCTCATTCACAGTTAGACAAATACACTGTATTTATATTCAAACAAAACACATGCTGAGTCATGTGGACATATTTATCACACAATAACATGTCACACTGGAACTGTTTTAACTAACTGGATGTTCATACTGTGAGAGTGCATGAAGGAAGGTTCATTTCTTGAGGGCCTGTTTCCACTAACAGCAGAATCAGCGTTTTGTTTTGTTTTTTAGCTCTACTGATTTGATTACATTTAAAATACAGTCTGTGGACACAGGTCCTAAAGTGGAAACAGGCCCTAAAGTGAACCAAGACCCTAAAGTAGACCAGGAACCTCAAGTTGACCAAGGCCATAAAGCGGAAACTGGTCCAAATGTGAACATAGACCTTAAAGTGGAAATAGGCCCTGAAGTGGACCAAGGCCCTAATGTAACCCAGGTGAGCAGCAGCTGCTGCCCCTCCCCCCCCCTCCCTCTCTCATGCTCATTCCCATTCGCAAATATTGAGGCATTGTCATTCTGTCAAGGGGCCCAGTTGGCCAGTCATTGCAGTTGATTGTGTGACGTCATATGGCCACGTGAGTTTGCGTGGCCAATCATATGTTTATTATGCGGATGTGATGCAGTGTGAGTAGCAGCAGTAAGGAGATGCATGAAAAACAAGCTGCAGGTTGGTGGAAACTTTATCCTGATACTTTTACTTCTTTAATAGTGAACGACATTGAATGCTCATATATGTTAACTTGTAGGAGCCTTAGTTTTGTGCCCGAAACCATACAAAGATCGAGTTTGTTTGTGAATACAGTGGCATCTGGTGAGTGAATGGTTTTGTGTACCAACAGTAACTTAGCCAACTTCATTCATTTAAATGAATGCGGTTAGCCTAAATGTTTGACCAATATAATGCCCTTAAAGGAATGTGTGAATGAATTTAAGAATGTTTTGGCACTTTTGTTGTGCCAAAACATGTGTTGTGAATGTGTTATGTAGGTGGATTGTAAATGCTAAATGACATGTGCAATGTCATTTATGATTCGTGATCGATAGAAGAAATAATTCTTTATTTTCCACTGTTGAATATTGAATGTTTGTGAATTCACTATAGTTTAGTCAGTGCTATTTATTGAATTTCGTGCACACAAGGATTATTATTGTTACTGGATCAATGTACATTGTGATATAAACAGTGGCCCTGTTCTCCAAGGCCAGGTTACCCAGATGGCGAGCTAAAGGAGCAGACCTAGGGCCTACGGACTGACAATTTCTGAAGAAGTGCATCTACCCTGCCAGGTTGATAGGGGCTCTTTGTAGCCAAAAAAAAACTTCAGTCCACTCTACTATTCAAACACATTATCCCCACAAACCTTCTGAACAAACATTCCCCTTTTTGGACTCTATATTGAACCCAGATGTGGGTTTTTATTGGACTGTGGGTGGGCAGTTGGCAAAATTTCATGTGTACATCAACATAGTTGAACTGGTTCTCATTATCCTACTTGGATTTGCTCATTGTGTATGACAGCTGTTTCATTGTTGAACAAAGCCTTGTTTAAATTGATTGTTGTTACTTGGTATGCACTGTAAATACATATGCACTTTGGTTTACACTTGTAATATACTGTTTTGCATAATATATGGTACCATCAAAAACAATCCTCTAGTTTTCTGTCCACTCTGACCTTGAGTAAACTCTAGACTTCTGGTTTCTTGCACAAAACAACTCATTATGTGCCATAGATTACAGATTTAAGTTTTCATATAGTACTTAGTTGCCTTTGCATCATTTCACTTTGACACAGTTGCTACACTAAAGCAGGGAATCTTTGACTTAGTTTTAAGAGTAAACATTTTGATTTTAATAACAGTCAGGCTGGTTAATGTTACAGCTGATTAAATAAAGTTTATTTTTTAAAAAAATAATTAGAAAGATTGTGGTGGTTTGACTGAAAGTGACACGTCCCTTACTCTGTTTGGATTTTTTCTCTATGAAAGTTCTTTTCACATCACTAATTCAACACATGATTCAATCATGCAATTATGATGATTGCATGACGACTTAAACAAACCTTTTTTGATGTGGAATAGTCCACAAATGGATCAAACCATTGGGTCAACTTTCTGGATTAACCAGTCACAGGGTAATAAATTGTTGTTGGCCCTCTGTTGACCTCCCTACAAACACTGAAGCCTCCTTTCCCACACTGCAGAATCTGAAAATCCCATAAAAAGGGGGCTAAACTCTCCTGGAAACACTTGCCATCCTGGATTAACAAGGTTGACCTTTTGCATCAAACGTTTTGAACACACCTTTCAGCCTGTCCGTTATAATCTAACTCACCTCTTCCTTATTTCTGATTGATGATAACAAAGACCTCTTAATGCACAGGATCGAGTCTGCAGAGATATTTACACCTTACTCTCTGACCAGCAGTTCACTTATAGACCAGAAACACCAACACTAAAACAAAAACGTTAAACAGGTTTTGAATGCCACATTGTATGGTACAGGACCGTCTCTGATCCATCAGCTGTCCTCTGAAGATGATATTTGTCTCTGGGAATGACTACAAACCATGCGCTCATCCCGACACATACTGCATCGTTTACTGTCCGATCAACACTTTGAGAGGCCACTGTGTGTTCAGATCACCAGAAAAGATAAACTCTCCGCTAAGTTTCCAGAATGAACGCCATCATTTGTGGGTCCATCCCGTCCCCTGGACAAGCGCTCATTCCTCTGTCTGTGGTGAGTCAGACAGACAAGCAGCCTACTCAGAGCAGAGAAACTCCTCTTCCAGGTGTGGACCAGGTATGTTTCAGCATGCACCTGTCCATCCCAGACATACTCAGAGGATCAGAACTGGCTCTCCTCCAGGACCTCCTCCACAGTCTCCCCCAGCGTTATCTCTCCGTCGCTGCTCGACAGACTCTTCCTGGTGAGAAAGTCCAGTCCCGCTGTGTCACTGCCCTTCAGCCCCTGACCTTTGACCTCTCCTGGTCCCTGCCCCCCTCCTCTTCCATGCACAGCCACCTGGGGCAGGTGAGGGTGTGGGGAAGAGGCCCCGCCCTCGTTGAAGGAGCAGTTTGGGTGGTGTGCTCTGGTGCATTTCCACAGCTGTTTGAAGGAGACACTGTGGAAGCAGGTCCCGACCTGGAAGTGGTTTGTAACGAGGAAGAGCTGCCAGCGCTTCTTCAGCTCGGCCTGGACCTGATCCCAGAGAGACCGAGAGAGATTCACAGACACAGGTTTCAGCACCATGCTTTCTGAGTCTGAACTTCATCATGGGGAGCCTAATCTGATCTGACCAGCTGTCACTTAACGTACCTCTCCATTAGCGAAGCAGTAGAGCACAGCCACAAGAAATCCCTGAAACAGCAGAACAGAAACACTGGATTAAACAGGGTTCTGTGTCAGACTCTCAGGTGTTCGTCTTTCAGCCTCTCAGGTGTCACCTGGAACGAGCTGAGCGTCAGGTTGATGAAGTTTCGGGCGTAGCGGCTGCTGCCCTCCACACACTCATCGATCAGCACGGTGAAGACCACCTCGTGGATCCCCAGGAGAGGAATCAGGACAAGAGTGGCCCGGGCCAGACTGGGGTATGGAGACACATTTAGAGATCCTTTATGATACCATAGTTATTATCTCTTTCAGGAGTCACTTCAGTGCTAAATGACTTCCTGTTTAACGACATACCTGATCAGGAGATTTACTTAGTCAAGAGATGTACCTGTACCTGTAGACATACCTGTACCTGTAGTCGGTGAATTTGACCTGATCAGCTTTCAGTTTGGACAGCAGCAGCATCAGGATCTTTATGAAAATGATGAAAATAACCTGAAACACAAATTGAAAGTTAAAATAAGGAGGATACAGCAGAGACCTGAGGACTCTGTGACTGGAAAGACTGAAAGGACTGTAGGAGGAGATTTGAGTTTTTTTGTTTCTGAGGGATGAAGTGAGACATGGATGATCGATCATCTCATGACCTTTTCTCTAAAACAGCGTCTCGAGCGTCAAACTGAGTGTGAAATCAGGAACAGACTGAGGCTCATGTGAGCATCAGCGTGATAACAAATACATGTTGTATGACTCACAAGCACGGACAGGGTGATGGGACCTCTGATGATCCACCAGAACCATCGGTTTACTATCGACCAGCATCTGAGGAGAAGAAGGTCATGGAGTCAGAGAAAGGAAAGCATTTAAATCCTTTAACATGGAGCTTTAAAGAAAGACTCACTCACTCTGTGTTCTCATATAAGACCTTCACCACGGTCCATGGAGTCACAAAGAGGACGGGAGTGCCTGACAGAGACGAAAGCTTTAGGTTCTAAGTGCTCAATCAAGGATCTATTATCCTGCAGGGTTTAGGTGTTAAATCTCTTCACCCTGTTCAAACCAACATCATGAGAGCTGCATCTTTCTCCCTCTAAACAAACACAAAGTGGTCCTCAGCTCACCCCATCCCAGCAGCATGTACTTCTTCAGCAGGCGTCTCTTGGTCAGCACGGCGGTGAACAGCAGCGTGTGCAGGAACACTGCCTCCACCAGGAGCCAGAAGTAGTTACAGGCCACAAAGTACTCCATGCACACCTTGGAGAACTTACACATAAGTGATATCTGTGAGAGAAATGTTAAGTTAGAGCCTCAGGAAGAGCCGGTCCATCCACTGAGCCCATCTAAACTCTGACTCACTGCAGAGGAGGAGTAGGAGCTCCAGCCCGGGTCATCCTGCGGCAGGTTGGAGTACATGATGTATAAGATGATCTCTTTGGAGATGACAGCTGCAGCTCTCAGGATGAACGACAGGAACAGATTCATATGGATGTAGTTCCTGGTGCAGTGCAGCTTCCTGGAAACAGATACAGGATCAGTTAGAGGTATCGATCCCAAGTCTCTGAGGGATCATGTCTCATGACGGATCTGTGTTTGAGCGTCTTCATGAAAAGATTTCTGGTTTTATAATCTCATCAGCAGAAACTGATCTTCATCTCAGTCTGTAAACATCTTTAATCCTCCTCATCTTCACTCTGACACCAGATCTGCATCATCAGGACAGCAGAGGACCATAAATCAGTCCCGTCTCTGATCGATCCTCTACCAGGATGGAGGCTTCAACCTGACCAGAGCACCAGTTTCTCCATCAGATTATATTTAATCTGTGAGGTTAACACTTTGGAGTTGCACACAGAAAATACAACACATAACTACACTTCTGAATGGGAGCAGCTGTAAACCAAAAAGCGATTTCCCCTTGGGGATCAATAAAGTATTTCTGATTCTGATTCTGATAAAGAAAGAAAAGACGAGTTACTGCTCCTCACTGACCTCAGGACGCCCATCAGCAGCACGGCCACAGTGAGCGAGGACAGAGACAGAAAGTAACCGATCACAGAGATGAGTCTGAGAGCCGTCTGTCGATGCATCTCGTCCTCCTGCAAACACAGACACAGACACACACACGCACGCACGCACGCACGCACGCACGCACGCACGCACACACACACACACACACAGCAGGTACCCTGATCACATCACCTCCAGCAGACATCCAGACCTCTGTGTTCACCTCTCTCTCTCTCTCTCTCTCTCTCTCTCTCTCTCTCTCTCTCTCTCTCTCTCTCTCTCTCCCTCACCTTGTCTTTAAAGTAACGCTCCTCCTGACACTCCTTGTCGTCCCTCCAGGCCTCAGATGAGTTCTCCTTCAGTCTCCAGCTCCCATCCTCCAAACACTCCCTGTAAGCTCTCCTCGAGACGTCTGCAGGTTGAACAAAGGTTCATCAGTCTGGGAACTGATCAAAACGCCATGCTCTATGAACAGAACCAAATCTTCACCAGACTTGCTGAAATGATGATGTCATCACATCAGGATCTCCTAACTATGGAGTTAAATTAGTGCCAAAACCTCACAAACACAAAAACTGTGTTTTATTTGCAGCCAGTGATTCACAAACAAACTTAGTGTGATTTGCAAAAGCAAAACATAATTCACAACTAATGTATTTAGTTTGATTAATGAAAAAAAAAAGTCTCTCCAACAAATACATCTTGTTTCACAAATACAGAAAAATGTATTTTTACTTCAATGAAAATATTCTTGAGGTGCAAAAATAAAATCTTTCAAGTACAAAAAAAAATATTGTTCAAGATTTAATTTTTTCGTCAAATCACACTAAGTTTGTTTGTGAATCACTGGCTGCAAATAAAACACTTGGCACTAATTTAACTCCATACCTAACTGCTTCATGACAGGGTGGGGGGGACATTTCTTTCAGGTGTTATCCTCATAGAGGTTTCATACTTTGTGTTTTTGTGCCAGGGCCGTCACTCATCCAGGGGAGGTACGGTGGACAGGGCACGGACACGTTTCCAGGAGGAGAGTGAGGCCAGCACACAAACAGGTCAAACAATCCTCGACAGAAGACTCCTGAAAAACAATGATTATAAAACTTTTAGAGAAACAATCAGGATGTTAAACAATAAACCTGATCATCAGGAGGCTCACCGGTCTGAGATGACGCGCTGGCTGTCAGAGTTCTGTTACAGCTCTCCAAATATTCAGTCCGCTTAGCGATCAGAGACTCGAGCATGGAGCAGGAGCTCTGCGAGGAGGAAAAATAGATATTATTATTAACGAGGAAGGTTCAGAAAAATTAAACTCATCACACCATGAAGAGGTCATCTGATTCCTCCAAAACCATTAGGTAGCCTTAAAGCTGCAGTTACATCTTCCAGCCACCAGGGGGAGTTTAAGCTTCTAAAAAGGATGTTTTGTTTTGTTTTTGTTTTAAAAGATCTGAATGATCCATGTCTCTGAGCCTCATGCTGTGTCCCAAATCTCATACTTCTGCACTTGCACTCACTATTTTGAGTTTATAAGTGCATTCTCACTGAGAGTCTGGAAAAAGGCAGTGTACTTTGATTTCTCTGCTTCACTCAAAACAGGCAAAAAGATTGAGTGTGGAACAGTGGACACTTCTCACACTCAATGGCAGCCATATTGGCTATGTAGAGGAAGGGGTGGGAACAGATCAAAGGATGGTTGATGGATGTAATCAATGCACAGCAGAGGAACACCTGTGAACGGTTGTGAAATGCCATCGTAGTTTCCGGTAAACAGGAAATCACAGTGTTTGATTTGGGACAACATGACCCTGTCAGATTTAGTGCACTGTTCCAGTGAGTGCAGAGTGAATGCAGTGTGCTTCATGTGAGTTCATTAACAGAAGAACACCATTTTGAACCAAGGGGGAATCCAGCAGAGAAAAATGAAGCCTATGTGGAAGTGTTAAAAGTTTCTTTTCATGGTGAATCCTCTAGAGGCTGGCTGCAGAAAGACTGGAAGTCACAAACACACCAAGCAGAAAAACAGACTTTTAAAGCATTAAAACACATATTTACGATATTAGGATCACGAGTTTGTCCACTCAGAGGCTCAGCTCAGCTCATGTGACTAAGGGGCGCCCTATCGCTTTAAGAAAGCTCAAAGCTTGTGTCATATCCAAGCTGGCCCTGTCCAATGATTGGCTTCATTTGACTTTATCAGGAACAGACGGGTGATGTCATAGAGACCACATCCATATTTAATACAGTCTATGATTGGGACACAGCACCAGTTTACAGCCTGCTGATGAGGTGAGAGGAATGATGCAGTACTTCTGTTTGTCCTCTTGGTGGCAGTGTTAAACAAAGACTATCATCACACACACACACTGAGATCCATTTCCTTATCACCTGTCCAAATTAGACAGATATTAGAGACTATTTTTTCTTAATCTGCCCAAAGAGGAAAAGATCCAAAGGATTCTGGGGGAGGAAAGCTCTGCTGTTCAACTTTAAGCTGAATATGTGACAGTTTGTCTCAGAGTGAGACAAGATGATTAATATGGTGTTATTTAGTAAATAAATAAAAAAAAAAACCATTATATTCATGTAAATATAGATTGTTTGTTATTGTTGTTTCTGTTGGTTTTATTTTATACATTTTGTTTCTTTGAATGAGTTTATTGTTGTTCATTGTTTGTTATTGTTTTCTTGGTGATTTTGATTGTGATTAAATTGGCTTTGGCAACATGTTTTGTTTTTTTTTCTCTAAAATCTTTGTTTTCCTCTGACGTCTGGATGATGTTTGATCCGTCTGCTCGGGTGTTTCTGAGCGGAGGTGAGAGTGTTCAGTCATTGAGAATCACTTTTACTTCAATCGAGGGAGAAATGAATGGTTCACTGTTTCACTGAGACAGACTACAGACACAGCTGACCCCTCTGTCCTAAAAGCACTCCTCATCCTCATCTTCATCTTCATTCTTATCCTCATCCTCTTCATCCTCATCCTCAGAGAGCACGACTGAGCTCTGAGACAATTCCACAACTCTACAATTTCATTGAGCAGATGCTTTTTTCCAAAGCGACGTACAACACAAGCAAACATTTTAATAAGAAGGAGAAACCTAAATATGTGCAAAGAAAAGCTTCAAGTTAGTTGGGCCACAGGTACTCTGCCATCAAGTGCCCACAGACCCCCCCCCCCCCCCCCCCCCCATTTAAATAGAGTAGCCACAACTAAAATTCAATACCATTCAACATTCAGCAACATTCAATATTCAGTGCTTTCATTTATTAAGAGCTCAGTCTAAGACCTTCTGATTCATTCGACCCCTGAGGACAAAGAGGAGAAGGATCAGATTAAGTGTGAGACCTTCACGTGTCTGTTCATACACCTTTGTTTGTCGTCCGTCAACTTTGTAATTTTTCTAAGCATTGAAACATTTAACTTTAAAGCTCCTGGATCAAGTAAAAGATTAAAATCCTCTTACAGATCAGAGTGAATTTGAACTAAACTTCACATTTCTCTGCAGCTTTCTGTCCTCCTCTCAGATAAACAATCTGACTTTGTTTTATAAATCAATGATTTCAGATTCTGTAGACTGAGCATGCTGAACTCCTTTAAAATGACTGATTCAGCTTCAATATGTCTTTGGATCAAATCTGTCAGATGCTGTTGAGGGACTGAACTGTGGTTGCCTTAGAGGCCTGATTCTGTTTCTGAGCGTTCATAGACCTGGATTTACCTGCTGGTGGTAGAGGACGGAGCAGAGCAGGATCAGCAGCGTGGTTCCTGCATCCATCCCAGGTCTCTGGAACCGGTTTGGCAGCAGGTTGAACATCATGCTGCGTTTACACTGAAATCAACTGCTCCCTGGATCCTCAGCCGGTCCGCTGCCTCATACCTGAAGCCACACCTGAAGGACCTCTGTCCTCCTATTTCGCCTCCGTAGATCCACCCAGCTCAGCGGTCTCTCCTCACATCCAGGACGTGATCTCCCAGGAGGTTCCAGAAAAGATGGGTCTGATTTTTTTTTTTTTTTTACAGAAGTCTGAAGATCGATTTTAAAAGTTTTCCTCCTCAGTTTGTGATATTTGCTGAAGTTGGTCCAAAAGATCCCCAAACCTCCAAGCTGCTTGATGCTTTTTGGTAAATTCACATCCTAAAAGTCCTTATTCATCCAGTCCTGGGTTCATGTAGACCTCAGTGCAGGAGCTGGATCAGAGTGAGAGATCCTCACCCTCAGAAACCTCCCCCACGCTGTCCTCCCCCACTAACCAATGGAGATAAGACCCGAGGGGAGCTGCTGCATAACTCGACTAACTTTGTTGTCCAGGAAAAATGATCACAGCAGAGGGAGAGAGAGAGAGAGAGAGAGAGAGAGAGAGAGAGAGAGAGAGAGAGAGAGAGAGAGATGGTCAGTTGCGATGCACACCCACACACACACCTGGAGAGCTGAGAGAGTGTAGTCAGAGACCCCCCCACCTGAGCCCCTCCAGGAACTCTGACACTAATGGAGATCTAATGTAAACTCAGAGCAGGGAAACCAAACAGGAGAGCAGGCAGAGACTGTGCTGATGAACTAAACGCAAGGAACTAAACCATGGCTAAAATATGACTTAGAAAGGACTAAACCATGGCTAAAATAGGACTTAGAAAGGACTAAACCATGGCTAAAATAGGACTTAGAAAGGACTAAACCATGGCTAAAATAGGACTTAGAAAGGACTAAACCATGGCTAAAATAGGACTTAGAAAGGACATAAACAGGGCTAAAATAGGACTTAAACAGGGCTAAACAAGAACTTTTTTTTCTTTCTACTTGTCCTGTCCAGCATCATGACAACAGAATTGTGGTCTGGCTGCTGTATTTGTGCAGAACAGATTCACTTTGCCAAAAGGAGCCGTTTTTGAAAAAGGCTCCCCTTGAGTTTTAAATGATACTTTTTATTGGTGCTTTGTAATTTCTTTTTTCTTTATATTGCCAAGTTAAAAAAAAGATACTGTTGGACTGGACCAGGGTGATAGCAGAAGACAGAAAGAAAGATTGCATAGAGAGAAGGGAATAGACAGAAAAGGAAAGAAAAACAACAAAACAACAGTAGAGAACAACCACAACAACTGAGCAAAGGAATACAAACAGGAGAACCAAACAACCAGCTGCTGAGCCTGAAAAGAAACATTAAACTGAGGTCTTTGACACAACAATCACTAGGAGCACCTGCAGAGAAATAAACTGGAGAGATCATTAGCAACAATGAGCACAGCAATAATAATTACTAATATACATACGTATACAAACATTTACTAACATACACATACACCCACAAATGTTCACATGTACATACATGCATACGCACATATACACATATATCCACATATACATACACACACACACACACACATATGTGTGTGTGTATATATATATATATATATATATATATATATATATATATATATACACACACACTCACACAAACACACATACATACATATAGACACATATACACACATAAACATACACATATAAATGTATTTGCATAGACACATACACACACCTCTATGTGTGTGTGTCTATGCAAGGGTGAGAGAGCAGATTATCCAGGTTAAGTTGTGTTTTGTGTTGAGAGGTCGTGCCTAGGAGTGATTGTGCAGGTCTGGCCCTACTGCCTGCAGGAACCAGACGTATACAGAGAGGACCCCTAGTGCCGGGCAGCTAGTAGTCGCAGTGGAGCATAGAACCAAGACAGTCCACTGCAGAGACAGCTATGGGCCAACTCAGGAAGAGGAGGCCAGGAGAGGAGGCATGGGGAAGCGAAAGGCAGACCCCTAGCACTTCGGGGTAAGGGCCCCAGGGGGCCAGGGGTAGAGGCCCGACGAGATGCCAGGCCCCCGACTGTGTGCCGGGGCCGGACTCAGGGCCTCGTGGGCCCAAGGACCACCCACCCCCCCAAAGGGGGGCCCGGCCCGGCACGGGGGGGGGCCAGGACCAACCCGGACAGCCACCCACTGCAGGCCGTTGCTCGCCCCCAACGCCCCCGGCCAGTCTCCAAAAGCCATGGAAACCAGGGAGACCCCCCCCCCCCCCCCTCCCCTTAACAAGAACTTAACCAGGACTATACAAAGTACTAAACTAAGGACTAAACCAGGGCTAAAACAGGGGTAAGCTAGGACTAAACATTGACTTGACAAGGATTTAAACAGGGCTTAACCAGAACAAAACAAGGACTAAACACATACTAAACAAAAACAAAACCAGGACTTAACAAGGACTAAACCAGGGTTTAAACCAGGAATAAACAAGGAACAAAATAGGGTATAATAGGACTTTTGTTTTGGTTTCACAGAGAGCAGCTGATAGATATAAATCCAAAGTGTGTGTCTGAACATAATGACTGATGATCCTTTCTTCATGTAAGCATGCGGTCATAAATAAAGAGCTCATTTTGTTCCTACAGATATGAAACGTGGTCCTAACTCAGCCTCAGTAATGATCCATTGAACCTGTCCTCAGGTATAGATTCTGTCACATCCATGCTGAAGAGACATCTAACAGCTCATTGTCCTGTAACAACAGCACAGATACACTTACCCATGATGCATCGCTGCACTCTACTCCTGACGTTCAAACAGATGAATGTGAGTCTCTTTGTTTACTCCTCTCTGCTCATATTGAGCTGCTTCTCTCTGCTGACTCTTTCTGCTGACTCTGAAGCTGCATAAATCAATATTTTAATATCTAAATAAAATCAGACCTGATTAAACCTGATTAAACTTGCAGCTCATTATTTAAAACAGTTTTTAAATTATACCCAAGCACTGCAGCTCCAGAGGGTTTTCATGACTCTTTTAGTTACTGTTTAAGTTTAACATCAAGAAATCTTTGACTACTTTGCTTCTTTTCTGGCCAGATAATATAACCCTGGTTCAAAAATAGTCAGGACACTGTTTAAATAATGTAAATAAATACACATTTTTGATGGTTTTTAAACCATTAAGTCTTTATTTGACTGGAAATGTTACAAATTAAACATATCAAATGTTGAAAGTGAAAAACAGTGTTTGATAAAATGTATCTTCTCATTTACAGTCTGATGTCTTTAACATGCTTCAGACTGTGTTTCTGTTTGTGTGCACTCATCCTGCAGCAGAGAGGAGATGCTAACAGCTGGTTCCCACATCAGGCGTAAAACAGGAGCAAACTGCAAAGAGCTGCAGAGCTGCAGAGCTTTATGGACTTGTTGACCTGAGATATCTTCATAAATCTCTGGAGTCTGATGGTTTCTGATGTTGATCCCTCAGCCTGGTCTTTGAAGTCAGATGGTTCCTAATGTTGATCCCACAGCCTGGTCTCTGAAGTCAGATGGTTTCTAATGTTGATCCCTCAGCCTGGTCTTTGAAGTCAGATGGTTCCTAATGTTGATCCCACAGCCTGGTCGCTGAAGTCAGATGGTTTCCAAAGTTGATCCCACAGCCTGGTCTCAGTTATTCAGGGTGCTGCTGACCTTTCAGTCTGACCTTTAAATGTCAGATTAAAAAAAAGCTCATAAAGTTGAAATATGAAGATGCAATAAAGTTTTTAGTTCCTCCACCAATCAAACGTTACGTTACATAAACTCCTCCTCAGCCCCACACAGAGCCGTAAAACACACAGGAGGAGAGATCAGCGAGGTCAGCCACATTAACATGCCTGCGTGTGTGTATGTGTATGTGTTTGTGTTTGTGTGTGTGTGTGTGTGTGTGTGTGTGTGTGTGTGTGTGTGTGTGTGTGTGTGTGCACTCGTGTTTATCACTTGATGGGGCCATACCACCTGTAGCCCACCAACGGTATGGGGCCATGAATTCTTGTGGGGCCATTTTGCCGGACCCCAGACCGTTTAATGCTTTACAGTGGCTCAGGAGCCTTTCCTGATGCTTTTCATGCTTTTTTCTCACTTGGCCCACAAGGTGACAAAAACTGGAAATGTGTGTGTGAAGTGTGTGTGCTCACTGGCCCCCTGGAGGTTTTTCGATGCCACTGCAGCCTCACACACACTTCCTGAAGTGTGTGTGATATTAGCCAATGAGACGCCTTGAACAATAAGCGTCATAGTCTCGCGGGATTTTACAGGATTTGTTTGACAGCACATGCTGTAATGACAACAGAGCAATGCTGAAACAACTGATTGATTCCTCGAATTTATACGGTAAGTTTATTCTCAGTTTTTTTTTAATCTATTGTTTTTTGTTTTTTGTTTTTTTACTGTAAAGAGTTTTGTGCGAGTACAAGGAACTAACTCTTCCAACATGACTATTACTACAAACTCTGCCACTTTTAGCAGATTATTTAAGCTGCTAAAATTAGCAACAGGTTGCTAGTTTATTTTTTTTAGACTTTATAAAGGTTTTTGGGGGTATTAATTACCTTAAAACCGGTAAAAATCTGCATAAAGAAAGCAGTTTTGTGAGACTGCAAGAAACAAACTCTTACAACAATATCCCTGTTACTAAAAACTGCCATTCAATGTTGTCATTACATTTAAAAGATGAATATCTACAAATAGATGCCAAAAGAGCTATAGGTTGCTAGTTTTTAATGTATAATTTTCAATTCACTTCAATAACGTGTTTTAAACTTATATTCAACAGATGAATACCTTCATTAATAAGGCATTGTTCCCAGGATTACAATATGAAAGACCTATTGTGTTCTCCTCAGCTAGTTAGCTGCTAACCATTAGCTTTGGAGACACTAGCGCTGTGAACGGGATGCGTCGTCCGGCCGATGACGTATATCCGGTGGAGCACATGGCTAATTAACTCGGTGAATATTCATGACGGCTGTGTTTGGAGACGGAGGAAGAGGCGAGTGGAATACATGAAGTGAGTCGAGTTCCAACGTGCTGTTTTACGTGAACAGATGTCTGATAAGGTATTTGATAAATCAGTTGTTGTCGTTTTTTACGGAAATGCTCCTCTCGTACTTACTTTACGGAAGCTGATGTACGGTAGAGACTGCTGTGCTAAGAGCGAAGGGGGTAACCGGTTACACGTAACGTCATGTTATAGTGGTCAAAAACGTCACATACGGCCACGTAGGTAATTGTACAGCAAACTTAATTGTTCGGTTTACGTTATATGCATCGCGGTCGACACTGGCCTGGTCAGGTAAGCTACCTGTCGCCCGAGCCTCGCTCCCGGTCAGGTAAGCTAACCGTGGCCCGAGGCTTGGGCCTGGTCTGGGAAAGTGTTGCGGTAGGCATGGCTAGCTATGGTAAGCTTTCTGGGGTCCAGGCCAGCACTTAAAGTGGATCTCTTTTTGAGAAATAGTTAAGCTAACCGATGTTATTAGTAATGGGTAAGTGATCTACGTGAGTATATATTCGCCATGTGATCATAATTACGAAAATAAATAACGACGTGCTAAACTACAGTATAGTTGAGCATTGTTTTCTCATGCTGCACAGTTGCACGATGGAAAACTTATTTTTAAGTGACATCCCTTTTTAGGCCTCTTTTTAGATGTAATGATAGTGAAACCTCTTAGACTGAGCCTCATGGGGTACTAGATTATAATATCTTTGCTACCTGTAAGTATTTCTAGACTCATGATTCCTGTGAGAGCTCACTGTCTTCTTGTTTAATGTCTAAACAGCAGGTGACAAACAGGCTGGCTCCAACACCAGAAGAAGTGATGGCTGAACCTCCTGGTTTTCTGTGTTCCCATGTTTATGATGATGATGCTGCTGATGATAATGAAGGTGATGATGATGAAGGACAAAGGTAATGGAAAGAATGAGTGTGGTTGAGTTCTGATTATACCAAAAACTTGACAGACTAATTTCTATTTGAACCGTATTTAATCAGTTTACTTGTTTCACACACACAAATGTCAGATCATGTCCTTATGGGGCCTTTTATCATACTCTGCCTAAAAAGGGTTTTCCAGTTTTTCTGGTTCACACACACAGAAGTTTCAGTTCATGTCCTTATGGGGCCCTCCGTATGGACCCATCTAAAAGTGATTATCAACTTGTAGGACAACACTTCTCAGCATCAAAACTAAAGTATTTATAATAACAATAATGTGCTTTCTGAGCTGCTGCATGATGGTGAACATATTTTGAAGTGACATCCCTTTTTAGGCCTCTTTTTAGATGTTAAGATGGTGAAACCTCTAAGACTGAGCCTCATGGGGTACTAGATTATAATATCTTTGCTACCTGTAAGTATTTCTAGACTCATGATTCCTGTTAGAGCTCACTGTCTTCTTGTTTAATGTCTAAACAGCAGGTGACAAACAGGCTAGCTCCAGCACCAGAAAAAGTGATGGTTGTGCTTCCTGCTAATCTGTCTTCCTTGGTTTATGATGATGATGATGATGCTGCTGATGATAATGAAGGTGATGATGATGAAGGACAAAGGTAATGGAAAGAATGAGTGTGGTTGAGTTCTGATTATACCAAAAACTTGACAGACTAATTTCTATTTGAACCGTATTTAATCAGTTTACTTGTTTCACACACACAAATGTCAGATCATGTCCTTATGGGGCCTTTTATCATACTCTGCCTAAAAAGGGTTTTCCAGTTTTTCTGGTTCACACACACAGAAGTTTCAGTTCATGTCCTTATGGGGCCCTCCGTATGGACCCATCTAAAAGTGATTATCAATTAAAGGACAACACTTCTCAGCATCAAAACTAAAGTATTTACAATAACAATAATGTGCTTTCTGAGCTGCTGCATGATGGTGATCATATTTTGAAGTGACATCCCTTTTTAGGCCTCTTTTTAGATGTTAAGATGGTGAAACCTCTTAGACTGAACCTCATGGGGTACTAGATTATAATATCTTTGCTACCTGTAAGTATTTCTAGACTCATGATTCCTGTTAGAGCTCACTGTCTTCTTGTTTAATGTCTAAACAGCAGGTGACAAACAGGCTGGCTCCAACACCAGAAGAAGTGATGGCTGAACCTCCTGGTTTTCTGTGTTCCCATGTTTATGATGATGATGCTGCTGATGATAATGAAGGTGATGATGATGAAGGACAAAGGTAATGGAAAGAATGAGTGTGGTTGAGTTCTGATTATACCAAAAACTTGACAGACTAATTTCTATTTGAACCGTATTTAATCAGTTTACTTGTTTCACACACACAAATGTCAGATCATGTCCTTATGGGGCCTTTTATCATACTCTGCCTAAAAAGGGTTTTCCAGTTTTTCTGGTTCACACACACAGAAGTTTCAGTTCATGTCCTTATGGGGCCCTCCGTATGGACCCCTCTAAAAGTGATTATCAACTTATAGGACAACACTTCTCAGCATCAAAACTAAAGTATTTACAATAACAATAATGTGCTTTCTGAGCTGCTGCATGATGGTAATCATATTTTGAAGTGACATCCCTTTTTAGGCCTCTTTTTAGATGTTAAGATGGTGAAACCTCTTAGACTAAACCTCATGGGGTACTAGATTATAATATCTTTGCTACCTGTAAGTATTTCTAGACTCATGATTCCTGTGAGAGCTCACTGTCTTCTTGTTTAATGTCTAAACAGCAGGTGACAAACAGGCTGGCTCCAACACCAGAAGAAGTGATGGCTGAACCTCCTGGTTTTCTGTGTTCCCATGTTTATGATGATGATGCTGCTGATGATAATGAAGGTGATGATGATGAAGGACAAAGGTAATGGAAAGAATGAGTGTGGTTGAGTTCTGATTACACTAAAAACTTGACAGACTAATTTCTATTTGAACTTAATCAGATAACCACACACAGAAGTTTCAGATCATGTCCTTATGGGGCCCTCCGTATGGACCCCTCTAAAAGTGATTATCAACTTGTAGGACAACACTTCTCAGCATCAAAACTAAAGTATTTATAATAACAATAATGCACTTTCTGAGCTGCTGCATGATGGTGAACATATTTCGAAGTTACATCCCTTTTTAGGCCTCTTTTTAGATGTTAAGATGGTGAAACCTCTTAGACTGAACCTCATGGGGCCCACTATGTGGATCTCTCTTTCTTTTCTATATTGGAAGGCTTTTGTGCCACACACAAAATAGATATTTAACTCCAAATACCTGCAAAGGTTTGCTGATCCTTTCAGTGGTCTCTCAGTCTGGGTTAGTTGGCTCCACAATCATGGGGGAGACTACAGACTGGATAGATGTCCAGAAGGCAGTCATTGACAGCTTCCACAAGGAGCACAGATATACAGTCCGTAGTCTTCCCCATGATTGTGTAGCCTACTCACCCAGACTGAGAGACACTGTATTTTGGGTTTTCTTATCTGTAAGCCATATCAACCAAAATTCAAGAAATAAAGACTTATTCTAAACTATTCCACTCTATGTATAATGAGTGTATATAATATGTATGTTTCACTTTCTTGAGTGAATAAAAATGCACTTTTTCACAGTATTCTAATGTTTTGAGATGTGCTAGTGTGTCTTCACACCTATTTAGACATCCCTGGTTTTGGGCTCTTGCAAAACCTTTGTCTTATAATTACTATTATTTAGCCTGCCTTGAATCAGTTTAGCCTCAGTCCTGTTGCCTGAAGCAAAGGCTGATTTATTTTTTGTGTGTTTCAAATTGTTAGTGGTCCTGGATTTTGTTAGTGGTCCTGGATTCTTAACAATATCTTTCTAATACAATAACCCTGTGTCCATAAAGATAATATGATTCATGAGAGCATCAGTAGCTTTCGCCACACTTGTCTGAGAGATAAGCACTTCCCAGTCAGCTAAGTAATTGTCTTGCAGGGTCTCGGTGGCCTCCTCATTGCCTGGTTCCTTTTTAAAAATGGCCTCTGTTTGTACCCAGTTGGGAGAAGTTCAGAGACCCAGAAGTCAGAAGATGTGGACAGTGTGACATCACTGCTAGACAGCACATCTGCAGCATCTTCCCCAAACCAGAAAAGCTCTACAAAAACAAGAGGTGAGCTGAGAAGAATCAGGCAGGTTAATGGAAAAGGTCTGCCCATTTTTCTGTTAAAGACACAGGCACCATAGACAAATTATATAAAATCTTTACTCCCTGTTATTGTAATTTTATAGTTGTTGCAATGCCAAAAGAGTTATGCATGATGGACAAAAATGCAGCCAGCTTACCAAGAGCAAATTCATACTTATGTTTTAGTCCATAGCTATCTCATTTTTCTGTTTTAACTTTTTCCTCTGACCAGATGCCAGTACACCAGAAACTCAAGAATCAGTGGATGAGGCCAGCACAGAATCACTACAAGAGGAGACCTCTACAGAAAACCAGAAGAGGAGGCTCTCAAAAAAGAGAGGTACATTGAGAAAATGGCAGGTTATTTGACTATGTGACATTTAACTTCAGTGCCTAGTGTAGTAAGCAAGATAAATGGAGAACAGTGAAAAAGCTAACGTCTGTCATACCAAGTTGGTCTGTAAATATCTGTTGTAATCAGGGGTGCAGGTGCTGAATCCACTAAATTTTATTCTGCTCCTCTTTTTTTTATAACTCTGACATGTTTCCTCAATGAATGACATGAATTCCTCAGAAAAGTGTATGATTTGCAAACCCACAAACTTTGTGTTAAAAAAAGACACTTTTAAAATTTGTGTAGTTGTGGATCATGAATGTGATTGGTTTTTAGACAAGCTTAAAGCTTTGGTATCTGCATCATGGCATCACAGGATTCATGGCTTTCTAGTACATGATCAAGTTTTTATGGCTAAGGAGGGGAGATAGATCTAAAAATGCATATATTTAAAGCTGGGAGAATTGTGGTGAGTTGTGGCATAAACAGATTTATTAATTATCCGTAAAATCCTCCCTCTTGAAAAATTAAAACAGCTTAGAAAATGTTCTTAGTTTCGAACTGATATCAAAAAAATGAGACCACATTAATTGGTGAAACAGCCTTACCAAAACAATTGCAAAGTTAGACCTGAGCCATGGAAAACTTGTCAGCATCTTGGACATGCCCAGTGTAATGAAATATTGCTAGACATATTTAAGTTATAGGAATTACAGTTATCTATACTACAGTAGATTGAAATACACAAATTAGCTTCACTTATTCACTTCATTGCATTGTTCTACATCCAGATCTTTATTCCCTTCAGGTTACACTGACTCTTTTTTTAATCTTATATTTACTGGTAAAGTTTTCTAACAAGCTTTAAATGCAGTTTAAAGAATACCGAAATCCACTCAGTCATTAAGTTTCCACAATTTTAACTCTGAATATAATTGGCTTGATAGATTTATTTATCAACCTGCACTCATTACTATAATGTTTTTTTTTTTTTTTTTTTTTTTTTTTTTTGTAAAACAAATACTGAATGAGTTTAAGCTTGAAAAAAGCACTGCCTGCCACACAGTAGATGAGATATGGAACAATCATTAATCATAGCATGAACTGTTTTTTCCTCCATGATTCAATGATCAATATCAAGGCTTTTTTTTATTTTTACTAGCTCTATTTTGCATGTCCAACACTTAAGTTTTATTTTTTAATAAAAAACAAGGTAGTGTAATCTGCAAAAAGAAGGTATTTAATCAATTTAGTTTGTTCCTTTGTATATGATAATAAGGTGTGTATATATATATATATATATATATATATATATATATATATATATATATATATATATATATATATATATATGTGTGTGTGTGTGTGTGTGTGTACACACACACACATAGTTAATTGAAGGTAAAACTATGCATTTTTCCTGATTGTAGGAAAGTCTTGTATGGTCTCAACCAAGTCCCAAGTCAGTACCTTATTGGATGACCACTGTAATCAATCTGATTGTTTTTGAGTTGTAGTTACAAGTTAAACTTCTTAAAACTTGTCCTTTTTATGTCCATTTAGGCAATCAAACTTATGGTAAACAAACCTGGATGCCAGAAGAACGTGCTGCGGTAGAACATCATTTAAAGAAATTCATTCTGCTGAACCAGGTCCCTGGGCGGGAGGACTGTCAGCGCTGCATCATTGCAGAACCTCAAGTCCTGAAGAGTCAAGACTGGAGGGCAGTGAAGTACTTTGTTAAAAATTGAATTGCTTCTCTGCATAGAAAATTAGAGTGAACGTGTTTCACTTTACAAGGTAAAAGATAGGCTTGTAGCAGTTGTCAAAGGTGCCAATGTTGTTATGTTATTATCAATCAATCAATCAATAAGTCTTTATTTATATAGTGCCAATTCATAACAAACGTTATCTCAAGACGCTTTCCAAGCGTTAACAGGTCTAGACCTGTAAATGGTAATAAAATTTTATTAACAGAAACCCAACATCAAGACAAGATAAGAAGTCTTGTCTCATCTTAACCCACCATGAGTACAGCACTTTGCAATATTTAGCAAGTTACAATGGCAAGGAAAAACTTCCCTTTAACGGGCAGAAACCTCGGACAGAACCAGACTCATGTTAGACAGACATCCGCCTCGACTGTGTTGGGATTAGAGAGAGAGAAGGGGGGGGGGGGGGGGGCATGCTGTTCTTATCAACACAAAGAGCTGTTGGACAGCTTTCCTGCTATCAAAGCTCACTGTAATAATCTGCAGTTGAATCATGTACAGCAGGCGATTTTTGATTATCACTGCTCTGTCTTCCTAATGAAAGAAGAGGAGATGCAGGATGTAAACCTCTGATGCAGCCTTGCAGTTTTTTTTTTGTTATTAAAAAAACTATGGAAACAACTGACATCTCCATCAAGTTTTTGGTCCCTGCTAAGGTAGAAAGACTTGACATATCTGTGTGTGTATGGAAGTGGATCCCACAAGTAACAAATGCTAGAAACATGTCCCCATAAGTGACCAAAAAAACTAGCGTAGAAAAAAAACTTTAGAATATGGCTAATCTAAAGTGACTGAAAATTTTTTTATTTTTTTTTAAGCTTCCCTGATTTTTTACAGAGCTGTGGGACCACTGGAAAGGGTGGGCCCCACAATTGGGTTAAAAACGTGGGGCCCCAGAAAGCGATAAACACGAGTATGTGTGTGTGTGTGTGTGTGTGTGTGTGTGTGTGTGTGTGTGTGTGTGTGTTAACACGTGTCAGGTAAACAGCTCTGCAGATGTTTATGCTCTCCCTCTCTTGCTGATGTTCAGAGGTTGTTCATCACAGAGGACAGGTGTTATTGGAGCTCTAACAGGTTGCTGTCAGCTGTAAACTGTTTGGGGATGTGATGCCTGCAGGATGGAGCGACGGCTTAGAGAGGGTCGGACGCTTTTCAGCCCAACAGCACAAACATTTCTCAGTACAGAGCAGAGCAGATACAATAAAACAGAGCTCAGATGAAAGCTCAGATGAAAGCTCAGAGAGCTGCAGAGCTCAGTGTATTTGAACCAGGAGGAAGAGACTTCATCATCCTCTGCATCATCATCATCTTCATCATCATAGCTGTGTTTACATCCAGCATGGGATAACTAAAATATTATAATATTTAATACTCCAAATGAGTTTAATTTAACAGGACTGACTCACTGCTGGAGACAGACTCTAGAGCAGGGGTTCCCAAACTTTACCACGCCAAGGCCCCCCAAACAGCAGTAGCTTCTGACCGGGGACCCCCTTTGCAAACCATGATTTGTATTTATTTATTTATTTATTTTGGTGCCTGGTATGAGGCTAAAAATGGTGCTTTTAGTGCCCGCTCGGGCAAGGTAGCTTGCTGTGTGAATTCAGCAGATTGCCTGACCAAATGCTCTTCCTTGTTTTTTTTTTCAGCCTCTGGTGTTTTTGTATCAAGTGACGCTGAAGTTTCAAAGGTTTTAAAAACTCATTTGAGAGGGTCTCCAGACAAAAGGACACATTTCCAGCAATCATTGCCACTTTTCTCTATGTCTGTAAAGTCATACTTAATGTATGCAGCCTCATATTTTCAAATCTTAGTTGGCCATGAGTTCTTAGGTTTTTTTTTACAGCAGAATCCTCCACGACAGGGCTGTTGGACTGCTCCTTCAGTCTTTTTCCTGTCGAAAGCTTTTCCTTTTTTTGCTAGACAGCAGCTTGATAACAGGCGTAAACTGCCAGTTGACACAGATGCCCAAGTTCAAACTGTCACATGACGTGCGGTTCAGTACAATCGGAAACTTGAGAATCTGATGATTACGCAGTTTACGTGTTGTATGTTCAAGAAAATAATTGTATAAAAAAAAAAATAAATAAATAAAAATAATTTGATTCTCTTTTTTCCCTTTTCGCCCAATTTTTCTGAGGCCACCCTAGCACCCCCTGGTGGCCCCCCAGGGGGCCCCGGCCCCCAATTTGAAAACCACTGCTCTAGGGGACTCTCAGGGAACTGCAGTCTGTTGATTGTGTGACGATATGTTTGATTGAAATCAGTGAACAAACACACACACACACACACACACACACACACACACACACACACACACACACACACACACACACACACACACACACACAGGTGAAATGAGAGGAATGGGTGTGTGAAGTTTTAAGCTGGAGCAGCAGCAGACAGAAAACTTTACTCTCATATTTTAAAGTCTGTCAAACTCAGCAGCCAGCGTTCATTTGTTCATGTAGCAGAGTGTAAACAGCACATACAGAACATGTGCATGTTTCCTCCCTGTGTTTACATTCCTACTAAGACAGAGTGATGGTGCAGGGGGGGGGGCTCTGAGCCGGAAAAACAAACACGCCGAGGCCGCTCAGAGCGCCCCAAGCTCAGGGACGCTCAGGAACATCCTGTCCACCGTCTGCCTGGGTCAACACCACACAGCTCTGGGCGCCACATTGCTCTGTCACCAAATAACCAAATCAGAGCCTGAGAGAGGCGGAGACAGCCTGAGGGCCCAGAGGCTGAGACCGCTCTCTGAAACCACTGATTTCAGCTGGTTTCAGGGAAACCAAGAGAAGAAAGTCAAGGAGCACAATCAGACCTGAGGAGTTTCTCAGAATCTGATTTCCTGTCTGATCAGGTTTTCATAATCCACTCAAAACTTACTCAAGCTTTCAAACACCCCCCCCCCCCCCCCCCCTCCCCTTCTCTCCTGGTTAAAAAAAGAGTTAAACAACAAAGTGGGAAGAAATTAGACCGGAGGATGAGACTGTGTGCACTCAAAGAGGAGCTACAGTGTTTTCATGCTGGTTTTCTAGTGAAAACTACTCAGTGTGAAGGTAGAAACCAGCGCGTGGAGTCAGGATTGTTGTTGTTTTACTCCCCAGAAAGAAACAGGATGATGGGTTTCTGTGCTCCGTTTTCACATCCTGCAAAGTGGGAGCATCATTATACGGAGCTGAAGGCTCTACAAACAGAGGGATCCCTGACCTGTTGTCATGACAGCAGCTTCTGACTCATTATCCTCAGTATCAATAAATTCAGCTCAGAGTACAGGGTCCAAAAATACCCTCAGACTGCTGCTGCTGCTCCCTCAGCGATGCAACCAGTCGTCACGTTTCAGCGTCATGCAGAGAGCGGACACTGTAGTATAATATCTGCACATCAGGCCCGTTTTCTCTGCAGCTTCTCTAAATCTACTACCTGAAGGCGTTTTGACCACAGGCAGACATTACAGCAGCCATTCAGGACGTAAACCAGCCACTGACACCAAACTCAACCCTGTAATTCTCTTTCAGCAGCAGCAAGTGTCCTCAGGCTGAAAATGAGAGATGAGAGGTGTTTCTAACGCTGCCCTCCTCCATCCACCTCCTCTCTGTTCCTCCCTCTCTGCCTGCCGAGCCAGCAGGCTCTGAGGAGCAAAGGCTGATGGTGGATCCATCATGTTTAGGATGAGTTATAGTGTGAAATGTAAATCTGTGGTATTAAAGCAGAGGCACACAGCAGAGAGAGATATTAGCTCCATGTTGTAGAGGAAAACAGATAGAGGAGGGGCAAGGGGGTGTCAGCCAAAGATTTATCATCCATTTACTTTCTCCCAAACACACACTCAGCAGCACAGTCTAAACACAGAACACACACTCCTAAATAACCTCTCATGGTCACATTAACAACAAAAGTTTTCCACAGTGACCGTGGTCAGCGTTTCGTACTGCACGGATCCGATCTTATGATGATGAAACTGTGATAAGGAGCATTAATGATCATTGATGAGCCTCAGCAGTGGATGTAATCCAACATGTTTATCTCTCTGGGTGGTTCACGCTGAGGAGAGGCTGAGGACATGTTTATGTGGACAGAAGATAAGCAGGACGTGTTGAAGCAGGTGAAGTTTGGAGAAGATGTTCTAGTGATGTAACACAAATACTCAGCATACTTTTACTCTGATAATCCTCCCTGTCAACAAAGAATCAATCAGCCAGCTCCAATTAATGACCTGCTGGGATTCCTCAGGGCCAGAGCTCAGCTCTGAGATGGTTCTGCTCTTTCTGTGGGCTCAGATAGATGATATTAAAGGAGACAAGCTGTAAACACGCACACACTCTGCAGAGCCACACACACACACACGCACACTGCAGAATTGCATTGAGTTTCTATCTGATCACACACACGGTCAGATCATTGTGCTCAGACAGTCACTAGGAAAAGGAAAAAGCCTGAATGACATCATCTCCAAGTTGACAGCGTTCCAGTTACAAAACAACATGGAAAACAAGATGGCAGCATCCATGAAAGCTGTTCTCATGCTTGCCCTGTCTGAATATAAGTAATTTCTGGACCAACATGCAGTCCTTTTGCAGCCTACTAACATGGTGGATGAAGAGGAGACACAAAAGCAGAGAAAATAGTATTGATCGCGTTAAGAACTATCTAATCTAATCTAATCTAATCTAATCTGATCTTATCTAATCGAATCGAATCTAATCTAATCTAATCTAATCTAATAAAATATAATATAATATTATATAATACAATCTTTTAAAAAGTATCTACAGTCATCCACAGCTTCACTTTTATCCCTTCTCTCTATAAACAGTCACTTGTTAGCTGTTGTTAGCATGCCCTGTGTTGTATTTCGAACAAACCATGTGAAAAACATAGATAACACTGTAGCAGCAATTCTCAATAAAAACCACGTAAATCAACACTCATATAGCTGACTTAGTGCGACAAAATCCTGGTGACGATCCCCCGAGTTCCATGTAGGAAATTCCAACATAATTTAAAATTTCCCAATCGGATATCAGATTCTGACTTCCGAGTACGAATGAAGCAGAGCATAATATGAGCATTTAATTATTATTTAATATCTTCATCACCATCACATCAGATATCAGACTCCTGCTGACCATGCACACAGAAGAAACAAGAAATTAAACAACAATCTTCAGCTGACAAAACCAAAAAAAGTCCTGTCAGAGAGCTGTTAGACAGCAGTTACTGAGCTGTTAGCAAGTTGTTCAATGATTAAATGTCAGCGAGCTGTCTCTGAGCTGTAAGTGAGCTGTCAGTGAGCTGTCAGTGAGCCTGTCAGTGAGCCTTCAGGGAGCTGTGACTGAGCTGTAAGTGAGCTGTAAGTGTGCTGTCAGTGAGCTATCCCTGAGCCTTCAGAGAGCTGTCAGTTATCTGTTAAAGAGCTGCCAGTGAGCTATCACTGAGCTTTCAGAGAGCTGTTAAGGGGCTGTCAGAAAGCTGTCACTGAGCTGTCAGTTAGCTGTCAGAGAGCTGTCACTGAGCTGTTAAGGGGCTGTCAGTGAGCTGTCAGAGAGCTGTCACTGAGCTGTTAAAGAGCTGTCAGTGAGCTGTCAGAGAGCTGTCACTGAGCTGTTAAAGAGCTGTCAGTGAGCTGTCAGAGAGCTGTCAGTGAGCTGTCAGAGAGCTGTCAGTGAGCTGTCAGAGAGCTGTCAGTGAGCTGTCAGAGAGCTGTCAGTGAGCTGTTAAAGAGCTGTCAGTGAGCTGTCAGAGAGCTGTCACTGAGCTGTTAAAGAGCTGTCAGTGAGCTGTCAGAGAGCTGTCACTGAGCTGTTAAAGAGCTGTCAGTGAGCTGTCAGAGAGCTGTCAGTGAGCTGTCAGAGAGCTGTCAGTGAGCTGTCAGAGAGCTGTCACTGAGCTGTCAGAGAGCTGTCACTGAGCTGTCACTGAGCTGTCAGAGAGCTGTACATGAGCTGTTTGAGAGCTGTCACTGAGCTGTTAAGGGGCTGTCAGTGAGCTGTCAGAGAGCTGTCACTGAGCGGTCACTGAGCTGTCACTGAGCTGTCACTGAGCTGTCAGAGAGCTGTACATGAGCTGTTTGAGAGCTGTCACTGAGCTGTCACTGAGCCCTCAGAGAGCTGTCACTGAGCTGTCAGAGAGCAGTTTGAGAGCTGTTAGAGAGTTGTCAGTGAACTGTTTGTAAGCTGTCAGTGAGCTTACTGTGACTGAGCTGTTAGTGGGCTGTCAAGTGAGCCGTAAGAGACCTGCCAGAGAGCTGTCAGAGAGCTGTCAGTGAGCTGTCAGTGAGCTGTCAGAGAGCTGTCAGTGAGCTGTCAGAGAGCTGTCAGTGAGCTGTCAGTGAGCCGTTTGAGAGTTGTCAGTGAGCTGTTTGAGAGCTGTCAGTGAGCTGTCAGTGAGCTGTTTGAGAGCTGTCAGAGAGCTGTCAGTGAGCTGTCAGTGAGCTGTCAGTTAGCTGTTAAAGAGCTGCCAGTGAGCCGTTTGAGAGCTGCCAGTGAGCTTTTTGAGAGCTGTCAGACTTTAGAAGCAGGAACCTGGACTTTGAAGATAACAGTGTTTAAAAAGCAGTCAGATACAGCTAGCATGGCCCTGCTTTGTGTGTGTGTGTGTGTGTGTGTGTGTGTGTGTGTGTGTGTGTGTGTGTGTGTGTGTGTGTGTGTGTGTGTGTGTCTTTGTCTTGTGTTTTTTTTGTCCTCTTTTGGAAAAAGCCCATGGTGTAGTTTACATAACATGAAGATGATGGAGAGGTGAGATTAGTATGTTTCTCCTGAAGTCAACAGAAGTTTCTCTCCAGAGGTCGTGTCCTCCTCTCTTTAGCCGTTAGCTCCTCGAAACATTTGTAGACAAAGTTCTGACAGAACACAGTCTGACCCCTGATTCACACATCCTCCGTGAGCGCAGCGCCCGTTAGCTCTGGGGTATTCGGCACGCGTCGATTCACACTGGATCCGTCTCTGGAGCGGAGCAGAGCGCAGCTCAGTGTACTCAATAGCAGCTGAATACGCAAGATCTCAAGATCACAGGAGAACCACATGTTCCCGCAGGAATCACACCCATGACAACTACTTTCAATATAATTACTTAGTATGTTAGCCTCACCTGGCCCTCCCAGAACTTCATTAATTCAGTCCTTCCCTTTTAGTTTCTGTTGGTATCCTTACACAATGGATGTGTTGTTGAGGTTTTACGCCTCCAATATAAACTTTTCCTCGTCCATGGTGTCAGATTTCCTCTGAGTCTGACCTGCTGATGACTGCTGGCTCTGTGCCAGTGAGGTAGTTTTGATATACAAAGATAATTTTACGATCGACAGTCTGAACATGGTGCTTTATTTTGAAAAGACTGGAAACTCTGATCGTTTTTCGTAACTGTTTTCCTGTTTGGTACGATCGGCTGTATGGCATCTCTGCAGCGTACTCCGGCAAAAATAGACTCACAGCGGAACACCCACGAGCAGCCATTGGTAGCATGTGTTGGAGACAGACCGCAGCACGGGCTGTGTGAATGCACTGATTGAAGATCATCGAAAACCATTGGAAATCTTATATAAACAAGCAATCAAAGTTATGGACAAAAAACCTAGGCACTATCATCATTGTACAATTTTAAAAAAATACAGTATTTTAACCTGGGATAGTCTCCACACATTTGCAGACTTAAAACTGACCTATAAAGTGTTGCATAAATTGGCTCCTGATCCTCTGGCAGAGTTCATCAGCCAAAGAGACAGCCTTGAGCGTGTCACTCGAGGCTCTGTCAGAGGTGACTGTTACATCCCTCTGCGCAGGAGCACTTTTAGTAAGTCTGCCTGGTCAGTAAGGAGCGCAAGTGCGTGGAACTCAATACCCGAGGAAGTTAAACTGCTCACAACATACAAGACCTTCACAAAAAAATTGAAAATGTGGCTTATTGACACTCACAGCTGCCACCACTAAAAGATAAGCCTGTTGTGATAAAATGTTGTTGTGATGTTGTATTTTCTCTAAATTGTAAAGTAAGTGTTCGCTTATGTATTATATTGTTTTTTGTTTTTGTTTTTCTTTTTTCTTTTTTTCTCTTTCTCTCTTCTGTTTCTTTTCCTTTTTTCTTTCTTTTTTTTTCATTCTTCTTAAAAATGTAATTTTATTGCCTGTTTTACGTCATGGCCAGGGGACTACAGATGAAAACTAGCCTTCTGGCTAATTCTGGCTTTTTTAACCGTGTGTAATCCTGTGTTTTATGAAATTGCGCTGTCCCCTTTTAAATAAAGAAGTTAATAATAAGTTAATAAGACCGACCGCGGACCGTGGCGCTCATGCTGCATGTGTGAATTAGGGGTGAAGAGGTGAAAGAGATCTCCTTAAAGGTGTGAAACTACCTGCAAGACCAGTCACTAGGACAGAAACAGTCTTTGTTTTCACCACAGCTCTTTGAACCCTGGAGTGATCTGCAGACTGATGGACAGCCCTTATTCTGATCTGTTTTTCTGCCCTGTGTGGTTATTTCTTTGACTCTGGAGTGGGATACAGCACTCTGAGAAAAAGCTCTGATGGAAAAATGTTGATACAGAACAACACATCCTGTATCCCTCCACATCTCCCCAGCTCTGAATTCCTCAATATAAACACTATTAATCCTGTTTCTGTTTCAGGCTCTGCTCCAAACTTCACCGTGCTGTGCTGCTCCAGTCTTTTCTCCCGTCCTGACCACATTTGGACACAAGTGTCTCGTCCTCAGAAACAGGAAGTATGCTTCTTCTTCTTCTTCTTCTTCTTCTTCTTCTTCTTCTTCTTCTTCTTCTTCTTCTTCTTCTTCTTCTTCTTCTTCATTTCTTCTCTCTAACTCTTCAGTTTGTCCCAGAGAGTGACCCCGATCACATGGCAGAGGACGTGTCTCCTCTCAGGAATCCTCCTTGTGGATGAGGGCGGGGCCAGCTCCAGCTGACTCCATCTTTTCTTAGAAGGATTACAGATCAGTGAAGGATCCTTTCCCATTACATAACCACAGTTTCCCCTCCTGAAGAAGAAGAAGATAAGGTCCCACGCCAGCAGAGACGATATGCAGGCCTGTAACAGAGTCAGGAGTCATCATTTAACACCATAAACACGCCTCTAACACACCAACAACACGCCAAGAGCAATCTATCTGTCTGTTCCTTTGGTCTGTTTCTCACACGTGTCAAATTTCCTCACCAGTTTTGAAGACAAACTTCTGTTGACGCTGTGAAGTTACTACTCTCCCAGCGTCAGCTAGAGGTCACAGGCTGCTCTCTTTACTCCATGAAGCTCTTCAAGCCCAAATATATCAGGAGCTGCAGCGCCACCTGCTGTCCAGAGACAACCAATCATCAGTCTGTGAAGAGAAGCTCTGTGTCCTTACAGACTGTATGAGTCCTGCAGGGGGCAGTGTTGTACCTGTGCTCTGCAGTCAGAACAGGGGGACCTTATGTGTGTGTGTGTGTGTGTGTGTGTGTGTGTGTGTGTGTGTGTGTGTGTGTGTGTGTGTGTGTGTGTGTGTGTGTGTGTTGGACTGGCTCATTAAACTGTCACTTCTGTAAACATTTAACCCTCCCACAAACACACACACACACACACACACACACACACACACACACACACACACACACACACACACACACACACACACACACAGACACTTGATTAGGTCTTAATTATCCATCTTAATGACTCATTGTTTGATTCACAGAGCTAGTTCAATGTCATTGGTGACACTCTGCGAGTTTAAAGAGCTGCAGCTTCACCTCCTTCTTTAAATGTGTTCATCACAACCAGCAGCAGAGAAGGAGGAGGAGGAGGAGGAGGAGGAGGAGGAGGAGGAGGAGGAGGAGGAAGAGGAGGAGGAGAAGCAGGGTGAAAGCGAACAGGTTCCAGTCTCCGAGTTTCTCCATGTGTCAGCACACATTGAGAGACAGAATGTGTCTGATGAAAGGTCAAAGGTCATGCTGAATAAACCTAGTTCAGGTCAGAAGTGTGCGGTGTGTGGCTCTGAGGTGTAATGACTTGATCTCAGGGTGAATGCTGGGTAATGAGAGGAGATGACAGTGATGAGAGCAAGGATGAGGGGAAGCAGCTGTAAATACAATACCTGCTCAGAAACAGGAAGTGGAATCTTTGTTTTCTGAGCGGATTCAGTTTGTCACATGATTAAAAAGCTGATCAGCGCTCAAACACTCAGACACTGACAGAAGGACACCAACCTGCACCATATGATCATCAGATCTCTGGTTTCTGCAGCACTGAGACTGTTCAGAGGTTTGTTTCTAACACTTGAAAATTCCTCCTCCTCTTGTGAGGTCCCTCAGGGGTCTATTTCCTCTTATTAGGAATATTTTATTAATACTCTTGGAATCCCAAGGATTATTCTTTGTTTCTGCCACTTTAAACCCAAATTGCATGCCTTAAATATGCTCAAGGTCGTGATGAATCTTGATTTTTTTTGTGTATACTAAAAACATTGACAATTAAAAATTATTAAAGGAATTTTTATATCTTAATTGGTTGGGCCAGGGGAAGTAGCCAAAGTTGACGCTGTTTCTGCAAAATGCAAATCTTAATTGCATTCATATACAATATTGGATCTGGACCAAAGTACGTATTTTCAGTGTCACAGCCTGAGTGCATCTATACTGTTTTATGACAATATGTGCTCCACAGCACCCCCTAAGTGACTTAAAACTGCAGGCCCTCAGGCTACTTTTAGCTATGGGTCTGATTTTTGGTGTGAATAACTATCATGCCAAGACCTTTAAAAAACTCTCTTACGACCATGGTTGATTCCATATAGGAAGTTCAGAAATTGCATTTAAATGTCCAATTTTGACAATTTATGGGGTACATATTTGATCGAACTTGTTCCACAGTTTTTTTCTGATCATCTTCAAATCCTCATTGCGTATACCAGACACCTTGCCAATTAAAAGTTATTAAAGGATGCCAAAGTTGACGGTTTTTTTGGCTACATGAAAATCTTCATAGCACTCATATGCAACATCGGATCTGAACCAAAATGCACACACGTGATCAGTGTCACAGCCTGTCTGCATTTATATGCTTTTTTCACCTAATACTTCAGTGCCCTGTACTGTCAACAGAAAGTCATGTGTTTTGCTCCGTGATTAAAAATACTGTTCTATTCTGGAATCATGTATACATGCATGTGCAGATTTTGCTAAACATACAGCAGCTGTGACATGCCCTGACAGGCACATAAGCTGAGGGCCCACTGATCACCACTTTTGGCTTTTTTTTCCCCTTGTCTGCATATGTCCTTCAAGTTGAGCACTGTGTCCGATGTCAATGTTATAAGAACAATGCATTTTTTTTATTGCAGTGAAACATAAATAGTTTTGATTCATTGCTGTCAGTGACCATCACCAGCCCTCTCTGTAGGCTACTCCATCAAATTAAACGATGTGAGTTGGAGGGGAGGGCCGAGCTATACCACTGTGTGAAAGAGGGGAAATTAGTGACAGATAGGACAAGACAAGACAAACAGGAAAGAGGACAAAAGAGGATAAAAAAGGGGGAGAGGACAGACAGAGAAGAGGGCAGACAGGTAATGTTGACAATATGTGACAGCTGTAAGAAACCCAGGGACACCAGAGAAGTGGGATCCTGAAAGTAAGGCATGAGCCAACAGATATGAGAGAAGGAGGGAGCATGCGTCACACAACACGAGACAGAGTGCGGATGTGCCAAAAACAACTCAGCATGTTCTGACGGGACAGGTCACTTATTTTCCATCAACAGGAGCATGAGTATCTGTACAGGCATGCATGTGAGGTGATCACTGAAGCCCCATGTAGTTGACCATACCCTGCAGTACCCAGGGGCTCAAAGACCCCCCCCCCCGAGAAGCCAGGACACCCAAGACCCACCACAAGGGCCCCAGATGCCACCCGATCCAGCAACAGCCCCAGGACCCAGAGGGGGGGCCAACCCTCACCTCCCAAAGCACTGAGGGTGACACTAAGGGGGCTAGGGGGGAGGGAGGTCTGAACACAGCACCCACCCCCAACCAACCATCCACCTGGCTGTGTGTGTGCCCAAAAAATGTGCAGTGTACAAGAGTGAAATGTGAAAAGGTGAGGTGCAGATAAGAGGCAAGGCCAGCAAGGACCAGCCCCGTCTAGCCAAGTACATTTAGCAGCCTGGGGTTGACATCGATAAACCCCCCACACAGCAAGCCCCAGTATTCACAGAAGATGACCCAGACGGATCACCACGACCAGGCAAACACAGCAGGGACACTCCTCCCTCAGCAAACCACAGCACCAGAGCCCCCAATCTGCAAGTGCCCCAGACCGAATGCAGGTCAACCACCCATAAGGCACTGCTCACAGGAGGACCATGGGACCCCACCCAAGCCCCAAGCCGGCAAGTCCCCCCATCTCCACTCCGGGTTCCCGACCTGTCGGGGAGGCAGGGTCGCCATTGGGCTACACCGCCGCGAGAGAGCCAATACCCCACGGCTGCCCCAGGATATGCTCCATCCAGGACCATGTTGCCACGTTGGCCTACATGGCACAGGGATAGTGACCCCACCCAGAGGACGAGACAGGCCCCAAGAGTAGACCCCAAGGCCAGTCGGGGGGCCCAAAAGTCCCCCCGCAAGGTGGGGCAGGCAAGGAGGGAGGAGGGAGGGAGACCGCAGAGTGGATGGCAGGAAGGGCAATGGATGCACCGCGGACAAGACCTCCACCCCAAAGCCCCAGGGCCAGCCAAGGTACCCCAGTGGTGGAGCAGCCAGCATCCTCCCCAGATCTCATGGCCATTCATATTTCTGGTAGCCCCAGTGCACAGGTGGCAAGCCACTGAGCACTCCCCCCTCTTGGAGTGAGGTCGCCAGGCCGTCAGGTTCCACAGGGCAGTGGATCAAGTCTGGGGATCTAGATGGATGTGTTAGTTTCTTTAAAAATAAAAAATAGCAGTGCCAGCAAGTTTATGAGTTTATGTCTGTGTATGTATGTGTGTGTGTGTGTGTGGGGGGGGCAGATCCGTTGGGTAGGATAAGGTACTAGTGGATTCAGACGTGCAAGAAGTCAATCAAGGGTGACCAGTAAGACTGATGTTCTGCTGGATTGATAAGAGGAGAAGCCAAGTTTTCCAGGGAGATGTAATCAGCGAAGAGGTTCTTCCATTGGGCTGATGTTTGGTGTTCCTTGATTTCCATTTCATAAGGATAGTTTTCTTGATGATAGTTAGTGCCACAAGAAGCAGTCTATTGTTGCTTGCATTAAAGTTAAGTGATGATAACCAAGCAATCAGAGTTAGGGAGATAGTGGGATGTGGCTTTATATAAAATAGGATAGTGACTGAGTGACTTCTTTCCAAAACAGTTTGATGGGTGTACAGTGCCAGGTGGCGTGAATATAAGGGTCAGGACAGTTTTGTGTGCAATGGGAAAATATTTCTGATGCGAAACCCATTTTAGACATTTTTTGTGCAGTGCAGTGAGTTCTGTGAATGATTTTGTATTGTATGAGCTGCAGGTTTGCATTTTTGGTCATGAGATAGAGTTTTTTAAGACCGTAGCCAAGAATTCGGCATTCCGGAGCAATGGAGAGCTCTTGTTCCCACTTATTAGAAGGTAATGTTATGGTTTGGTCAGACTGCATTATTACTTTATAGATCTTCGAAAGAAGTTCAGTTTTTTTTGAAGAGAGGATGTTGATAAGCTCCTCAAATGGGGGGGGATTGATGGTTCTGTTATTAATCTTGGGTTGAACCGATGATTTGACTTGGAGGTACTGTAAAAAGCTATTTCTCCCAATGCCAAATTTCTGGACCAGATGGTGGAGTGAGACCAGGGTGTTATTATGAAATATGTGTTTAAGATGTGTGATGCCTTTTTCAGCCCATGTGTGCGGATTTATTGGTTTTCTCTTACTTAAAAATCTGGATTATTCCAGATAGGAGTACAATTTGATGGTGCAAGAGTAAAATTTGTGGTTTTGTGGAATTTCCACCAGGCTGTCAGGGTCGAAGCTAATGTTTCTGCCTTTAAACAAGGGTGGCGCTTGATGGATTGACTGAGGAATGGGAGGTCGGAAATATTTATGTCTTTGCAAAATGCTTTTTCTATATCTAAGCAGGTGTTATTGATAGGATGGGGTGTGTCCTCTTGTATATATATTGTAGTTGATTTGCCAATGAGTAGTGGTGGATGTGTGGAGCATCCAAGCCTCCTTGTGTCTTGGGTTTTTGTAGAGTTGTAAGTTTTATCCTTGGTATTTTGTTCTTCCAGTAGAATTTAGTGAACATTGAATCTAAAGCTTTGAACCAGGTGAGCGTTGGATGCATTGGAATCATTGAGAAAAGGTAATTTTTTTTTTGGAAGTACCATCATTTTGATGGTTGCAATTCTTCCTAAAATGGATAGTGGTAGGTTCATCCAGCATTGGAGGTCATTGTCCATTGTTTTCAATAGAGATATGAAATTTAGCCTGGAGGAAATACTGATGCCAAGATATGTGATGTGACCTGTGCATAGAGGGATAGGTGATATCGGGGCTTTAGCGTTCCATCAGGTGTTGCATAATGAAAGGATGGAGGTTTTGTTCCAGTTTATTGAGTAATCTGAATTCTTGGAAAATGATTTAATGAGATTTACTATTTCCTGCAGAGGCAATTGAGGGTCTTGTAAAAATAGTAAAATGTCATCCGCATACAAACTGATTTTACGCTGTATTTGGGGCGTTTGAATTCCTTTAATGCGGATATTCTGGCGGATGGCTGCTGCAAGGGGTTCTATTAAGATGGTGAATAGAGAAGGAGAGAGAGGGCATCCCTGCCTTGTTCCCCTGTGCAGTGTAAAACTTTGTGAAGTTAGTCCATTGGTGGTGACAGTAGCTGAGGGAGCAGTGTATAGAGCCTTAATCCAGTGAATAAATGAATCCCAAAGCCAAATTTTTCAAGTTTGGAGAAGAGAGTTTTCCAGTTTACCTTTTCAAAGGCTTTTTTTTCCTTTTAAAAGCCACTTGTGGCATTAATTCACTGTTGATGCAGACGACACTTAGCTCTACGCCCCACTTCTTCTTTCCATGGCCATCTTTAGTTCTTAGTTTTGTTTTAAACCTTATTTTCACATGCTCAGAGCTCAGAGACTAAAGTGAGACCCTGTTCAGGTGTTAGTGAGTCTGTGGGTCTAAATGAGATCCACAGATCCAGAGCTGAGGTGACTGAAACATTGTATTTTTATGGATTTCATGGATGGAGTGATACTAAGGACAGACAGGGAGATGAGGAGAATAAACCCTGTCACACATTCATTTCCTGTCTGTGAAGTCGTTCCTCCCATCCCCTCAATCAGCACGCACAATTAGACAGGCAGGAATCAGAGCACATTGTGCTGCAGGAGACACCAACACAGACCTCTGACTCACTCAGCTTGAAAATAGGTCATTCATTTATTATCAGCCAGTGTATACGGAGCTGTAAATATCATTCTTCATCTGCACAAACACCTGATGTCACCGCGTTTATGAATAAAACACCACGCGAGAGAGAGAGAGAGGGGGGGGGGATTTCTGCACACGAGCAGCTGATCTGAAGAGTTTCCTTCATCACTCTGTAACTCCTCTATTCCTCCCTCTGTTTGGATCATTTCATCAGAGAGGTGGACTGATGGTGTGTGTGTGTGTATGTGTGTGTGTGTGTGTGTGTGTATCTGTGTGGACCTCTATGATGCTGAAGTAATGAATCTCTTCATAACAACGAAGAGGACTCCAGATTACTTCATCAAATATTTATTTCCTCTTTATGGATGTTGCCTCTGAGCATCCTTGAAATTAACAAATTATCACAACATAACAGCCGAGCTGAGCGGGACTGAGCCAATCTGGGCCAGGCTTAGGCAAGCTGGGCTGGGCTGATCTGAGCTGAGCTGAGCCAGGCTTAGCCAGGCTGAGCTGAGCCAGGCTCCTCTCAGCTCCTCTCAGCTCCTTTCAGCTCCTCTCAGCTCCTTTCAGCCCTTATCTGAAGCGCTGAGAGTCACTGAGGAGGAAAGTATTCCACACAGATGTGATGTTGAGTCTCCAGAAATCCCAGAGTTTAGTTTTTTTTTTTTTTTTTTTTTGTGTGAAGGTGTCCCAGAAGTTTCAACAAGATAAGAAGTGAAATCAGATAACCTGATCTTATTCTGGGGTAAACCCTCCTCATCACATCCTTGTAATATCATTGCCGCTCAGACACAACCACAAATCAGTACACGGATCAGTTTATTAAAGGTCGTTGACCCTGAGAAGAGGTTTCAGGATTGTAATAAACAGCAAACACACCCAGTCTTCTCCGTTTGTTCCTGAAGCTCAGAGATTAATGGGTTGTATTCTCTTTCTCATTAAAGCTCTCTGGAAACATCATTATACTGCAGGAGTGTCACAGCGAGCTGAGAAACAAACGGCATCTGAGGGAAATGACTGTTCCTGCAGGGTTACTCTGTAGACCTGAGGCAGGAATGGAGCTTATTAAAAAAGGAGGGCCAGCTACACACATGGACCTGATGCTGCAGAGCCAGCTGAGCCAGCAGAGCCAGCAGTGAGAGACTGAGACTGTCTGTCTGTCCGTCCGTCCGTCCTTCTCAACTTGGCTGAACCAAGATGTTGCTGCTCTGCTGGCGACATGGAGGAGGGCTCCTGCTGCAAAATGTTTGTTCTATACGGATGACATTAATGTTCGTGTTCTCCATCTTGTCCACCACTTGTCAACAGCGGACTAATAATAATAATAATAATTTTAAAAGACATTAAATTCCCCCAGAAGAACTAAAGGAATGGAAATCTTATAAAATATATTTCTTAGGATGGTTAAAACAAGACAAAGTAAAATAAAATTCAGATCAAATCCAGGAAGGCTCTATGATAAAAGTGTGTCTTGAGATGAGATTTCAAAGAGCTCACTGACTCTGCAGACCTGATCTCCTCGGGCAGACTGTTCCAGTGTGTCAGACCTCTCACTGCAAACGCCCTGTCCCCTTTCATTTCCATTTTTATTGTTGGAATGCATCACAAACCTCTGCCCGAGGATCTCAATGCATGGGTTGGCTCATAAGGTCTGCTATACAGCTTGGAGTAAGTCCATGTAGAGCTTTAAAAGTGATCATTAAATACTAAAATGAATTCTAAAACATGCAGGGAGCCAGTGCAAGGAAGCTAAAACCAGAGAGATACAGTCAAATTTTTATGGCTCTGGTTAAAACCCTGGCAGCTGAGTTCTGTACAGTTTGGAGACGATGAAGGGATTTTTTTTGTGCAGGCAGCTAAAAAGACAGAATGAGACAAATTTCTGGAATGTATCTGAGGTGGTAAAAACACGACTGTACGAGTTTTGTGGTTTGGTGCTCAACCTTGCTGTCAAACCAGACGCCAAGATTCTTTGCAGCAGGTTTTATGTGATTCATCATTTGACCAGCAGATGGCAGTAAGTGCTTGGTCATGTGTGATGGGCCAATTAAAATGATCTCTGTTTTGAGTCAGTGTGTCTGATGGGCAGGTATAACTGTGAATCATCTGCATAAAAATGAAATAAAATACCATGCTTGCTTATGATGTGCCCCAGGGGGAGCATTTACAAGGAGAATAAAATCGGACCTAAAAACCGACGCCTGAGGCTCACCATACTTCACCTCAGTAAAACCAGAAACATAATTATTTACAGATACGCACACTGAACTTTATATTATTAAACTAAGACTTGAACCATTTTAAATCCATACCAGAAACCCTTACCCAGTGCTTCAATCTGTCCAATAAAATGTTGTGGTCTATAGTATCAAAGGCTACGCTCAGATCCAAGAGTACAAGGACTGAGCACATGCCTTGATCCACAGCCATTCTAAGGTCATTAGTGACTTTAAGACTGGAATTTTTCAAAAGTATTGTTATTTTCCAGCACAGAGAGGAGTTGTTTGGACACTATTCTTTCTAAACATGCAATACATCAAGTGAATACAGCTCATGTTCTGAACTGTGTACGGAGTCCGGACAGGAGTGCTTTGTTGTTAGCATGAACGTGGCTAGTGCTAACAAGTCAGATAGCCCCCTGCTATGTCGATGGGGCTGCTAGCTACGGGCAGCTACCGTATAGCAGGACTGAACTAAAACTGTCTCAGCTGAATGTGAATCCTTTCTTAATTAAGTGGCATCACTTGTTCCTGTCAAATAGACCCCAGCAGGTGAAACTGAACTCTGTTCCTTCAAATACTGTGTTATGCAGCACCAGGGCCCTTCAAGGTCATGTTAGTTCAGCATTTTTATTTCCATAGTATATCAATGACTGTGTCAGCTCCCAGCTGGACAAGTATATTGTGAAGTTTTCAGACGACACTGTAATACTTAGTCTGCTTAAAACTGACACCAACTTAAGCAGCCACCTGGGGTGGACAGGTATGTGAACTGGGGTGAAGCTCACCAACTGCAGACTAATACACATAAATCAATGGAGATGTTGGTGGACCCAAGATCATCTTGGGACCACAGCTTGATACATGGACGTAGCATCAAGCAGGTCAGTTCATACAAATATTGGCACACACAGGTGGCAAGTGTTTGTGCCTGAATCCATCAGGGTATGCACTTTCTCTGTCGACTGAGAGTCTTTGGTGTGTGTAGAAATATTACGTTGATTTTCAACAAAGCAACTATTGAGTCTGTGTCACAGTCCGGCATCACTAGCTGGTTTGGCAACTTAACCGTTAAATCAAAACCCCGGATACTGAATCTGATGAAAACAGCAGGAAAAATCATTGGTATGGCTACATCAGCCACAGTAGGGACAGGATTTTATCTCGGGCCAGACTTTTATTGTTTTAAACACCATTTAAATAGTTTTAAAAGGTGTCACATTCAGCCTGTGGATTTCACTGATCATTTTTTAGTCTCCTGGGGTGTTTTTATCAAAAAGGTGGGAAAACAACAGAACACAGTAGAAAAGAAGAGCGAGGCTCTGATGGTTGGAGGGAGCTAGGGGGGCCGGCTCGGTCTGCCCAGGGGCCTGCAGTGGTAAAAAGGAGAACTCAAATATCTTGGCATCTTCTTGGGGGATGAGACTACAAATGGAAAATCTGTGACCTGCACAGATCAAAGGTCGAGTAGAGAAGTGGAGGTAGCTCCTCCCAAAGATGTCATAAAGAGGCCGAACCTTGATAGTTAATAACCTGGTCTCATCCTCCTTGTGGCACCAGCTGGCCTCCAGCCCCCCTTCTATCTGAAATTCAGTCAGTTTTAGTAGATTTTATATATGACAAGATGCACTGGGTAATACAGAGTGTCCTGTTTTTACTTAAAGAGGACGGGGGGGGGGGGGGGGGGGGGGGGGGGGCAGGGTCTGGTCGAACTGGCCAGCAGAGGCACAGCCTTCCACCTCCAGTTTATTCAAAGACTGCTGACAGGACCAAAGGACACTCTGTGGAGACCCCTGTCCGCTGCATTCTACAGGGTTTTAAGGGCCTGAGTCAGGATTTTAATTTGTTTTTAATGAACTCTCCTAACATGAGCACATCTCCTCTGCCTGCTTTTTATAAAAGTGTTTTTAAAGTGTGGAACCTGCTGAGGAGAGAGAGAGGAGGGGGCAGGTGGACTCTTTGTTCTGGCTCCTCCATGTGGGGAACTGTCTGGACCTTCGCAGTCATCACTCTGGGGCACGTGGTGACATTGTCTGGACCCCAGATGGATGACCCCTTTTGGACTCACTGCCCAACTGGGACTTACATCAACGAGGGACACAAAGAAACTCTTGGACCACTGGAAGGAGAGACCTTTTTTAACCAAATGGTGACTGATGAAGACTGTTTTTCTGCCATCTTCCTGGCACCAGATTTTAAAGTCTGCTCTGTTTTTTAAGTGAACCCGTCCCACTGGTGAGAACCTCTGGAAAAACTTTTCACAAGGTGGTGGTAAAAACAATAAACAAAACAAAACTGAATAAGAGACCTGACACCCCATGGAGGAGCTACCTGGATCTGGCTCCTGCGTCCAGACCTGAGTGGAGGTCTATCTACAAGCCTCCACTTTCCAAGAGACATGCAGACATTCATTGGAGAGACTTCATGGGGTCATAGCGGTGAACTCTTCGGTGTGTTTCACTGCTTTTATGAGTGTCTTCTTCTTTTACCATTGTTTCTGTTTTTACAAACTGTTTTTCCAAATAGAGGAGTTTTTTAACAAGCAACTTTTTATTCTGGGTCTTAAATACACGCGCCAACACAAGGACAAGTGTCAGCTTTTAAACTTTGTTTAAGGGCAGGCCAAGATGGCGGTGTATTTTAGCCAGAGGAGGAAGGTGCAGGATGGTTTTATTGTTGACCCTGTCACTGTTTGTGTTAATATGATGAAGTCCAGACTCCTCATCGATTTTAATTATTACAGAGCAGCAGGAGATCTGGACTCAGTCCAGCAGGTTTGGGGTTTTAAACAGGTGTTGTGCTCTGTAGCAGAGGACACACTGCTGTTTGGAGATGTGCTCATGTGAATTAATTATTTATTTACCCAGAGGGAGAAGTGTGTGTGTGTGTGTGTGTGTGTGTTCTACTGTTTTCTGTGTTTCCTCTGAACTGAGCGGTAGTCTGAGCCTGCAGAGGTACAGTCAGAGTCTTTAACATGAGGAAATTAATCACTTCTTCCTCTTTTGTTTCTCTCAGTGTGATAACCTCGGGCTCAGAGCGCTGATTGGCTCACAGAGTTTAGCTCTTCTGAGCTCAGAGCGCTGTGGAGCTTTGATTATCATCAGAGTTTCTCTTTTTTTCCTGTTCTCAAAATCTGGGAACGTTTTAAAACGGAACAAACCCTGAGAGAGGCCATGAGGAGTGTGTTTAGACCTCTTTATAATCTGATGAATAAAATCTGTCACATGCACATGATGTTTCTTATCTGCTCCATCCGTTCTGCTCATGTTCTGTGTCTGACGTCCAAACGCAATGACACTAAAGACAGACAAAAACCTCCTCTACAGTCCTCAGAGCGTCCCTGAAATCCTGCTCCATTTCCTTTTTTGTGATGTTTTATTCAGAGTTATCATCCTGACTTTAAACAGACTGACTGACAGCTGTTAGACACAACTTTAAAGCCTCTGCTCCTCTGTGAGGTCCTCAGCTGAGCCTTCTGTCCCCATCTTTCATCAGCTCACAGAGACTTCTTAAAAACCAGACCCTGAGCCACCCTGCCTGCTCCTTCAGCTACACAGGAGGGTGAAGAGCCCCAACCAGGTCCCCGAGACCCCCAACCAGCTCTTCTAGAGCCCTCTGCTGCCAGACTGACCACAGGAGAAGAGAGAGAGAGCCCAGCAGCACCCCCAGGTGTCCCTTCAGAGTCCTGACTCCCGCTCCTCCTCAAAGAGGCACAACATGAGCTCAGGATTACTCTGAACCTCCTCCCTCAGAAACAGAGAGGAGAGCTTCATCTGTTCATTGATGACAGAAACATCACCATCAGACACTGAATCTGATAGAAAAGTAAAGTTTTTAGGTTTGATGTTTGAAATTGAGTGGTAGTTTTTCTCTTTTATCTCTAACTTGTGACTTTATTCTCTTTGTTCTTCTCCTCTGGCTCAGTTTGCTTCATTTCTTTCCTATGTTGGTCTTCATCTGCAGCCGTGTTGATGTGTGGAAACAGCAGCTCCATAAAACAATCCATCATCAGCGTACGATGTAAGAATATTCTACACACAGGTGAAGAAAGCAGGCAGTAAACTTGCATCTTTGTAGTGAAATAGTTTCACTTCAAACCAAGAGGACGGGTCACAAATGGCTCTTCTGTTGGTGATGTTTGCAGTGGCACAAAGCAGCCTTCAGACTGAAGCTGTGCACCGTTCACCATCAGAGCGTCTGCAGAAAAATGAGTCAGAAAGAGCATCAGGAGCAGCTCGAGTTCACGCCAAGGCTTAGTGTTTGTTAGAGAGGAAGAACAAGGACACGATGTCTTTGTGTTGTCGTCAATCTGCCTCACAGAGCTCAGGACCAGCACAACTCACACACACACACACAAACACACACACACACACATACAGGAACAAAAGCTTTGAGGCAAAACTTTCTCTTCCACACATTTATAACAGCTCCTCTCTGTACGTCTGGAGCCCAAACTTTGAACTCCTTTAATAAAATCCACCAAACAAAGAGCTGCTTGGTAGATAATGTGTCTGATATCGTTCACAGGCTCCGGCAGCCTGTTAAATAAATAACTTTTTTGTTATACAGAAAGAAAAACTCCGATTTCATCATGTTCAGCCTGAGAGGACGCAACAAGCTCCTCTCCCAATTAAACATGCTGTGCAGAGCTGCAGCCTGCAGCCAAACCCAACAGAGTTTAACTGTTGTCACACACGCACACACACACACACACACACACACACACACACACACACACACACACACACACACACACACACACACACACACACACACACACACACACACAGAGTGAGATAAGAGCTGAGCGGTGCAGTGTGAGGCCCTGAAACAAAGGAAACAGTGAGCTGTGAGCAGCGTGCTGAACTCTAACTGTGTCAGACGTCTGATTCAAACTTTAGTCACTGTTTTAACAAACGTTTACAAAAAGAGGAGGACCAGAAGGAACCATGAGAGGTTTTGATACTGTGCGCGCCCCTCTGGACTCCTGTAGACCCTAAAGGTGTGGCATCCTTTACAGCAGATCCTTTAAGTCCTGAAGCTGTGAAGTGGATCAGTCTCCAGTTCATCTCTCAGATCCTGGATTTAACTGAGATCTGGGGATCTGGAGACCAAGTTGACTCCTTCAGTTCATCATGTTCCTCCAGACCACCTCCTTCCATGACCCCGTGGTCCAGCTCTGCTGCTCACAGGGTCAGCATGGACCCCCTGAGTGGTCGGGAAACCTAAGATTATCTGCCAACTAAATGGTTACCAAACAATTCCTTCACCAGTATGTTTGTAAAGGTGTAAAAACATGTTTTGAAATGTTGAAAATCACCTCCTCTGGGAAACCCTGAAAAAAGTTAGGGTACCAATAAATGATTGTTGAAAATTTATTCTTTTTTTCTTTTAATTGTGCCTTAAGAAACCTCTGAGGGGTCAAATCAGGGTTTTTCTGATCCTGAATGGATTGGGAGCATTGATATTTCACCACATTGATTTCATCACTGATTTCTCAGCTGGCACATCCAAAACGGTAAAATAGCTGACTGTGAAATGCTGGACACTTTTCACATTCAGTGGTCGCCATCTTGTCTACATAGCAAAAGGGCACCAACGAACCAAACTATAGATACAGTCGGTGTCATGTGGGGGTTTTCTTGATTTTAAAATCAGATATTTACGTTAACTGCTTACGTTTCATTCACTGATTCATTACAGGCAACTGAAAGGGATAAATACATTACATACATTACATACATTACATACATTACATACATTACATACATGGACCTGTCTGATGCAGCTCCTGTCACCCTCCAGGATGATTTTACATCACACCGGAACAGGTAGGGATCCAATGCAGGTAGTTTGTGATGAAACACAACTCCAACAAAGCCCCTTTGTAAAAATGTTATGATATTTTAATGAATTTAGCATAAATATCTGATTTTGAAATATGTGTGCTTACAATTCTGTGGGTGAGGGGGAAGGGATTGTTTGACCCCTCATTTAATATGAGGGGGGTGGGGGGGTCTGGACAGGTTGGTATGGGACGAAATTCCAATGTGTTTATAAATGAAGCCAACAAAAGCTCCACAGCTTCAAACTGCTTCTTTACCACAGGTGACAAAATGAAATCAATTCTAAAGCTTTACACATTTTTATTAAATAACCTTATTTTATTTTATTTTATTGAGAATCATCTTATGTTTCTATACTGACATTTTAAGTAAAACACTGCATGTGGTTTAGCTGAAACTGAGGGTTGATCCTCTGACTCCCTGCCATCTTTCTCCTCCTCATCCTCATCACCTGCCTCTTCAGTACCTGTCTTATTTTTCTGAATCTGATATCCTCTAGTCTTCATCCCTCACACCGCTGTCCTCTTGTCCCTCTTCTTCCTCTCTTTTTTCCCGCTCTATTCCTCTCTCACTAGCTCTCTGCACATCTGAACCTCCTGATTTTTCTCTCCGTTCTCTCTCCTTCATTTCTATCTCTCTCTCCTCTGCTTACTCCTGCCTTTCTTTCTTTTTTCCCAAATAACTTGAAGTATTTCTATTTTCAATTTTTCTTTTCATGTTGGCCTGAGAGTGACAAAATGTGAAAATCTCAGGGTTAAACTCCTTGTATAAATATTTCACAGAAGAACCACAAGTAGCCTAACATATGAAACTAGAAAAGATCAGTCACATGTCCCCAGACACTCATTTATAGACGACCTATTGTCACCGTGTTATTTACCCAGTCTGACAGTCATGATGCTTTCTAATTTAACCGTGCAGCTTCATAAGATCAGATTTAATTTGATTGGTCCCACAGTTCACTAGAGATATTTTGGTTAGAAAATGATGGTTGGTAACCAGCTGTTAGTTTGAAGACCCAGTAGAGAGGCGGAGGCAGCAAGGCAGGTTTAAAGAGTTTTATTGTATAAGGGGGGAAATGAGGAGAGAATCCAGAATCTCGAAACGGGCTGTCCACAGGTGAGTTGGTTGACTCGAGAGAGTTAAGGCTGAGTGTGTATCAGGCTGACGGAGAAGCTTGAGGAGGCACTGGAAAAAACAGAGACACAGGATTTAGATCGGTAATGCTCGAAAAACAATCTCAGAATAATTCTTAGAGTATGCACGATACTTGGCCGTATACCGCTAGACATGTAGGAATCTACTGGCGCCGGTTCTCCCTCTGAGCAGGGCTTAAGAAGCCAGCGCCGCTGATTGCAGATGCGCCTCCGGTGCGCAGGTAGCCTCGCTGCGCATCTGCCTAGCCTAGCTAAGTATTTAAGGAGCCAAAGATTATTTTCATAGTTGAAAATATTAAAACCATTCCTTATTTCAGTGCTATGGGGGGCTTTAGAAGGAGCAGAGTAGAACATTAAAATTAGGAGGGCAACAGGGGGGCAAGCCTCTTCAGTGGGGGGCAGCTGCCCCCCCTTGCCCACCGTAGATCTACCCCTGACTATGACATGACGCCTATGGCTGAAGTTTGGAGTCAATGAATGGCAGAAGAACACCTGTGAATGGTTGAGAAATGCGATCATCACTTCCAGTAATTGTGAAGCAGCAGTGTTTGATTTGAGACAACACCACCCTGTAGGATTTTGTGCACTCTTCTAATAAGTTCATAGTGTACACGGTGTATTTGATGTCAGGGTACTCAAAGAAGTATGGCTGAGAGACACAGCATCTGTCTGTCTTCTTCAGACTCAACATCACAGCTGAAGTTTCTGCATGTATACAGACTCCACACGCCAACATGCAGCTGCACCCCCCATTTCAGCAATCTCCATATCAATTACAACTTGTGAACTCCAGAAGCTCTTGAGGAGCCATGTGGTCTAGTGGTGGACCTAGATCATACCTATGTACACCTGATGTCAGTCTATAGTCACTGGAGTTCAGAGACATGCTCTGTAAAGGATCCAGCCTGGGTCTGCATGTAGGCACAGAGAGAAGGCTGTGCAGCTGCACCCTTTGTTAGAGGTCCAGTCCCTGGTTTGATCCCTCCTGCTGCTCCCTTCAGTGAGAACATGTTTGACTGAATCTACCCCGTGTAGTACCTGGTCTACAGTAAATGTGCTGGAAAATCACAGCACCAGCCTGAATCACTGCCTCTTTGGTAGCTTCTGTGTCAAAGAAGATATCCATGTACTCATCGGTTTGTGTCAAGAATCATGTGACACAGAAAAACAAACATTATTATTATTATTATTATTATTATTATTATTATTTTATTTTATTTTATTTTTTTATATATATATTTTTAAATAATGTTACTACAATGACAATCATTGTTATTATGGTTGTTACTTTTTTGTTGAACACGTTTTACTGAATTTCACTCAATGTAGTATGACTATGGATGGACATTAGGTGTGCATTGGTATGATCTAGTCCCAACACTAGGCCCAAGAGTCCAGAGGACCTACTGAAGATCACGAGCTGTAGTTTCCATGGAGATTTCCAGCCATGATGCTGCTGAGTCTGAAGAAGACATAGGCAATGACTCTTGAAGCTTCTGACATTCTGACCCAGTCCTCAAAAACTGGAGGTCCAGTGAATCAGTCCTTTTTTTAATTTAGAGACACAAAAATCATTTTTGGCTGCGAAAACAATCCAACTGTAAGGAAAGTTTAGGTTTGATTCCTGTTTCTGATCTTTTAATAAGTCCAGATTCACTTTTGATGCTCAGCTCAAAACTTCTGCATCTAACCGCTGATGCCCATTAGTTATCGTCTGTCAGAAACACACACACACACATGCACACACAGAGAGAGAGAGAGAGAGAGAGAGAGAGAGAGAGAGAGAGAGAGAGAGAGAGAGAGAGAGAGAGAGAGAGAGAGAGAAAGAGCTGCTCTGTAATTGGCCGAACAGCTCGTTAAAACTCCCTCAGCCTGTCTGGATGCTGCTGTGGTCTCTGCAGCTGCCTCCATGCAGACCACAGACCAAGACCTCTGACCCAGAACCAGGACTGAGCAGTAATTAGCTCCCATCAGCCTGGACACACACACACACACACACACACACACACACACACACACACACACACACACACTTGCATGATGAGCAACTGATTGAATGAACCTGCAGCATGTTGGACTCTAAGAGTGAGAAAAATCACCTGAACACTCAGGTGAGATGAAATGAAGGATTTTGGGACTCACACTTACTGCAGCTAGAGATGTGTGTGTATTTGTCTTTGTGTCTTTGTGTGTTAGTGTGTGTGTTTGCTCCAGCTCTCTGTCAGGATTAGACTCAGGTGTTTCAGGTATAATCTGACTTTATTCAGAGGTTATCGTCCCACACAGAGCTGAATCCTTGAGGAGAGCTGTTCACGCTCAGCCTCATGTTTAAAGGATCAGTCTGTCTGACTCTGAGCCCTCATGTCTGTCCTCTATAGACTTTGATCTGTGCTGAAAGTTTGAGGATTAGAGTCTGAAACTCAAGTTTATCACAGTTTAAAGATTCAGCGACTCACAGATTCATTGAATTAGCTTTTTAAAAACGATCTGATGAATACATGTGCCCAGCTGTTCACGAGTCCAGCTGCAGACTGAAGAATAAGCTCACACTTTTTATATCTCCTCTCATGTCTCCAGCTCTCTGTTTCTCTGTCTGTATCTCTCTCTTGGTGTGAATGACACTTCCTCCTCTCCCTCTCCCCTCCCTCTCTCCTCTCCCTCTCCTCTCCCTCCTGCCATCCTCCATCCTTAGCAGTCACCTGACAGGCTCTCTGAAAGGCAGCTGGCAGGACGGAGCTGAAGAATAGAGTGAATAATTCATCTGAGCAGCTGGGCTCATGTCCCTCATCCATCCCAGACCCTCCTCTTTGTCTCACCCTCCTCGTCTCTCCTCATCCTCCTCACCCACACATCCTTCAGCTGCAGACTTTCTTATTCTCCTTTAGGCTGAGGTACTGAGCTCGGCCTCCGTTGAGCCTGTCTTATTGTGTGTGTTTAGCTCAGGAGAGAGAGCGAGGGGTGACATGCAGGGAGAGGGCCTCAGGTAGGAATTGAACCTGAGCCGCCTGCTTTGAGGACTCTAACCTCTGTGAGGCCATGTCTGAACTGTGTGATTTAACATCTCTTTCCGCCGTGTGTTGGCGTGTTGGAGGGTCGATGCGCCATTTCTAATCCCCCGTCTGGTTTCATCAGAGCGAGCCGTCATCGATCACCAAGGGTAACAGAGGATCTGTAACAGCCAGCCCATCGGCCCTGTTCCATTCAGCATCATGCTGAGACTGTAATGGAGAGTTTCAGACAGACACACAGAGAGAGAGAGAGAGAGAGAGAGAGAGAGAGAGAGAGAGAGAGAGGGAGAGGGAGAGGGAGAGGGAGAGAGAGAGAGAGAGAGAGAGGGAGGGAGCTGCTGCAGGACGTTTAACCCTCGGGCTCACACAGAGACAGTTTTTGTGTGTGTGTGTCACAGCGAGGACTTTTAGAGAGTTTGACTCCTTCTCAGGTCACTGCTGTCCTCTCTCTCTGTCACATTTCTCTAAACTCCTCCAAATGTCTCAAGCAGAGAGCCTTTGGAGGGGCGGAGCATCAGACTGTCAACGGTTTAACATGAACCATTTCAAATGGACTGACTGTTATCAAACCTATGAGTTTGTTTACAGAGACATCTCTACCACGGAGGGTGACAGTGCTCATGGGAAAGGAAGTCTTCATTTTGGAAAAACAATGCCCTCTTCATCCAGAGGGGGCGCCAGAATCAGCACAACATGAAAACTCCCCAGATACCCCTTTCCACCAAGTTGGCGCCAGTACTGGTTCGGTGCCTGTAGTTGTGCTAGTGCTCAGCTGGTTCTGATCCAGTTCTGTCAAAGAGCTGGTTTGGTTTTCCATGGGCAAGGAGCTGAGTTGGAGCCACTCTCCAGGCAGGCATCAGCTGCGGACGCTGGGGGTTGGGGGTTGGTAGCACAGACCGTGCACACTTGCCTGATATGCACACTCGGTCATATCCAACCTTACATGCCTCTGTCTGGAGTGGGGTCTACCCCGGGGTAGGCCCAGGACACGATGGAGAGGTTGTATCTCTCAGCTGGCCTGGGATTCATGCCTTGATAACCTCCCAGGGGAAATGTTGGAGGTGGCCGTAGATAGGGACCTCTGGTCTTCGCTGATGACATTGCTGGCCCCGCGACCCAGACCCGGATAAGCGGTAGAAGATTGATGGAAGTTGCTTTGTTTCGTGGTGCCTTTGGATATTTTATTCCCTGCAAACTGCAACAACCTTGCTGCAGATGAGACAGACTGGTTTGGCATTTCTAAAATCAGGTGGGAAGACTCTTACATCCTTCGCTGTCAACTTTCCTTTTCGTTGCTTTGGACAGGGACATTTTGTCTTGATAGCTGGCGATCTCTCACTAATGTCTCACACAACATTATCTCTGTGTTTTCAGTGTGTGTGTGTCTGTGTGTGTGTGTGAGAGAGAGAGAGAGAGAGAGAGAGAGAGAGAGAGAGAGAGAGAGAGAGAGAGAGAGAGAGAGAGAGAGAGAGAGAGAGAGAGAGAGAGAGAGAGAGAGAGAGAGAGAGAGAGAGAGAGAGGGGGGCTCTGGTGTATGTGAGCCACATACACCAGAAGTGAGTCAACCGAACTTGCTCAGCTCCTTTGCCTCTGTTGTCTCTGATCATCATGTTGGTCTGTTTTCTTTTTGTCAAGCTAAATGCGACCTGGTTTTAAAACGCTTTGTTTTATTTGAAAGTCGCTGGGTGTTTTTAGGTAGTTTCTGTGTCAAACTTCCTGTCCAGCTTGATCTGCCCTATGGTCAGTTCAATAGAAACCTGTCTGATCCAGTGCTGACGGAGCAGAGTCAGATTACTGCTGTTATCATCACCAGGTTACTGTCTGTTTCATAACGCAGACATGGAGTGGAGCCAAAGCAGAAGACTTCAAAATCAAATGAATTTTTTGTCAAATTGTGTTTTTGTACAAGAAATAACAGCTACAGATAAGTGTGGCAAGGCGAGCAGAAAACTAAACTAAATAACGACAACGCCACCTGGGGACTTGCACCCCAGGATATAAATAATAGTTCAAACAATACACCCAAAAGAAACCAAAGACACACAGGTTCAATAAAATCCACCAGGCAGAGGACCGTGATTCCAAGATATAAAATTATTTTATTAACCAATGCAATTTGAAATAAAATAACAGACTAACTAAAGTGTAAGGAGTAGTATGGGGGACCTGCCAGGAAAAATAAACCAGGGCAGGGCTGGGGCTTACCCCGACAGCGGTAACAACAAAATGGGGAAGGATCCAACTGCACTGCACCCGTGACACAGCAAACAAAAAGTGAGAAAAAGGGACCACCACCAGGGAACCGCTGTCGATCCAAAGCCCTCAGCACCTGTCAAACACAAAGGAAAAGAAAAACGGTCAATAACATGCAATCCTGGCAGCCCTCATACCACAAACAAAAGCAAAACAACTAAACAAAATGTCAAAATGTAACAAAACCCGTTGTAAAGAAAATATAAAACACCCACTAACTGAAAAGAAACTTAACTAACAATACATTATGAAATAAGGAAAAAGCAATACTTTAACACCAAAGCACAAATAATCCTAACACAAGATCAACTAATAAACCAAAATAATACAAGCAAAAGAAAGAGAAGAAATAAACCACAAATCAATTAAACACGTTTGGATAAAACAGGGCCCGATGGCGGCTGGTACAAGGCCTGCCGGCGGCTGCGCCTGCCTCCGACGGTGAGCGTTGCAGCCTATACCCAGGGTGAATTAAAAACAACTGGGACTCAGATGTCTCATAAAGAGCCAAAACAGCAGCTTCCACGGGCGTTGACTGAAGCCCACTTACTGTAAAATAAAATAAAATAAAATAAATCAATCAAAACTAACTCAAAAATCCTCAAATTACCCAACTGAAAACAGTTTTCCTACCAGAGCGCACGGTTGACGCGCCAGGCGGCAGTATGAAGGAAGCACACAGCCCTGATCCCACGAGCGATGGCTGGGAGAGAACGTGTGTTAATTCCCTCACCAGAACATCAACAGCTAGATGTAAAAAGACTGACAATTTAGCGCCTCACCTGCCGGAACGCACCACTCCCACACAGATCTCCGAAGCTCAGGTCTCTGTCTCCCCACACTGCTGTAACGGAGCGAGACCGGAGTAAACGCAGCGCCCACTTAAATGAATGGATCGAGCAAGACAACACAGCATGCCTACCTTGTTAGATTGCCCGACGCCGCTCTATGCTTTACAGGTGTGGTGTCCAATGCGTAATACATACACCTGTCGGCTCCGTCAAGGAGGAAGAGGAAGAGGGGGACAAAGAAGCAGGCCGGGTCTATTTATAAGTAGCCAACTAATTACGGCCAGCCACACTGCCTCCTATGGCAGGGAGTACAACTCCCTACCTTGCCACATAAGGAAAAAGTTTTTTTAATAGAAAAGAGGTTTTGCCTGATGAAGATGTAATTTTGGCTCACTATTCAATTGGTCAAAAAAACATTGGCCCAAGGCCAAACTTTGTTGCCAAGCCCTGTGATAGTGACGGATTATCTGTCTTCAGGTAACTGGATTAGAGGATATAGTCTGAGTGGATAACAGATTAATCTGAGTGATTTCATGCTGACACTCACACCTACAGGCAATTTAAAATCATTAATTAACCTGATGAGCATGTTTTTGGACTGTGGGAGGAAGCTGGAGTACCTGCACGGAGAGAACATGTGAACTCCAAACCAGCAACACCCTTGCTGTGAGCCTGCAGCACTAACAGCCACGCCACTGTGCAGCCCTGTTTTTATCCATATTTCTTTTTTCTTAATTCTCTGAGTCAAATGGTCACTAAAGACTGAGGATTAGTCCCTCTGCTCTCTGTCTGTAGGGTCTTCAATGATCCGTTTCCACGCTGCAGAGGAACGCCTTCGCCCCACTCACCTGTCAGGGTAGTTTTCATTTGAAAGAGTGAGAGCAGTTAGTCTGAGCTGACAGATCCGTGAGAGTCTGGATCCGGATACAATCACTCAGGGAGGTTTTTCCACTTAGATGTCAGGCAGAGGGAGAAACCATGAAAACAACTGTTTATGAGAGAGAGAGAGAGAGAGAGAGAGAGAGAGAGAGAGAGAGAGAGAGAGAGAGAGAGAGAGAGAGAGAGAGAGAGAGAGAGAGAGACAGAGAGCTTGGAGTCAGCGGAACGTGTGCTGTACGACACGTGTGAAACATGTCAACACGCTCCAAGGGACGCAGTGAGCAGAGACATGATTCAGATTTAATGTGACTCTGAGGAGGAGCTGAGAGCAGAAACAAGAAATAAAGAGCTGCTCTCACCCTCCTCTGATTGATCTTCTCTGTTCGGCTACAAAGCTGCTGATTTATCAATTCATTAAAGGGGCAATCCGCCTGTTTTATAACTCCAGAGCTCTGTATTTATCATCAGGACTATCCAGGCTGAGAGCATGTCGACATGTGTCTCCTGGAGCTCTGATTGATGACGCTTTGTTTGGAGACCCAGAGGATTCTGGACTATCATTAAAGGTCTTAAGGTCGGCCTGTCCTTCATCACCTTCCTCTTTTCTTTAACCTTTCCTTTTCACTTCATTTTCTCAAACTATGCATGATTTTTTTCTCTTTAAATTGTCAGAGAAAATCTTTGACTTGCACAATAAAAAGTGACAACCGATCTTGTTGCTGTCCTCCTCTCAGACCCGTCTGCTGCTCTGAAGTGTGTCTCAAACACTGAACCAAACCTCACTGATTATTTTCTGATTTCATCCTCAAGCTCTTCATGCTGATCTCACAGCTCTGATGATCCCTGTCAGATTCAGGAGTCTCACCACAGGCCTGATAGGATTGGCTCTACATATCTGACTGTGTGGCAGCACAGTGAGTGAAAATATAACGCTGAGTTTCATTCGTTCAGCTGCTGCCATCTCATTTTGCTCCATTACAGCGAGCGTACGGTTGTAATCTCCAGGCGGGGGCCTGGCTGAGTGGGTGGATTTGTGCAGCTCTGTACTGAAGCTGTAAACAGGAGCATCAAAGTCATCTGCAGCAGGCCACAGAGCGGAGCCTCATTATGGGGAAGGAGCTGCTGAGGCATGTCACGTTGGCCCCCCACGGTGACAGACAGAGCTCTTTAGCTTTTAATCAACAGGCGCAGAGAGTTAGAGGACAGCGAGCTGCTAATGGAACCATTTGTCTCAGCACACATTGAATCTCTGCAGCAAGGCCTCATCCTCAGCCTGCTGTCGTTCGTCACAGTCTGATGCTTTAACTCCGCTCAGCTCATCTGGAGAAACATCTGAGATCAACCACAGAGAGCTGAAGAGCTGATGGAACAGACCAGACCCTTCAGTCCACCAGCAGAGACTTAAACCAGAACCTGAACACAGACACAGACCTGAACATATACACAGACCTGAACACAGACACAGACCTGAACACAGACACAGACCTGAACACAGACCAGGACCTGAACATATACACAGACCTGAACACAGACACAGACCTGAACACAGACAAAGACCTGAACACAGACAAAGACCTGAACACAGACACAGACCTGAACACAGACACAGACCTGAACACAGACCAGGACCTGAACATATACACAGACCTGAACACAGACACAGACCTGAACACAGACAAAGACCTGAACGCAGACAAAGACCTGAACATATACACAGACCTGAACACAGACAAAGACCTGAACACAGACACAGACCTGAACACAGACACAGACCTGAACACAGACAACGACCTGAGCACAGACACAGACCTGAACTCAGAGAGACCTGAACACGGACACAGACCTGAACACAGACCAGGACCTGAGCACAGACACAGACCTGAACAGACACAGACCTGAACACAGACACAGACCTGAACACAGACACAGACCTGAACACAGAGAGACCTGAACACAGACACAGACCTGAACACAGAGAGAGACCTGAACACAGACAAAGACCTGAACACAGACACAGACCTGAACACAGACACAGACCTGAACACAGACACAGACCTGAACACAGACACAGACCTGAACACAGAGAGACCTGAACACAGACCAGGTCCTTAACACAGACAGACCTGAACACAGACACAGACCTGAACACAGATAGACCTGAACACAGACACAGACCTGAACACAGACACAGACCTGAACACAGACAGACCTGAACACAGACAAACCTGAACACAGACACAGACCTGAACACAGACCAGGATCTGAACACAGACCCAGACCTGAACACAGACCAGGATCTGAACACAGACCCAGACCTGAACACAGACCCAGACCTGAACACAGACACAGACCTGAACACAGAGAGAGACCTGAACACAGACACAGACCTGAACACAGAGAGACCTGAACACAGAGAGACCTGAACACAGACACAGACCTGAACACAGACAGACCTGAACACAGACAAACCTGAACACAGACACAGACCTGAACACAGACACAGACCTGAACACAGACACAGACCTAACACAGAGTAAGACCTGAATACAGACACAGACCTAACACAGAGTGAGACCTAAACACAGACACAGACCTGAACACAGAGAGACCTAAACATTTCCGACCCCTGCTTCATGGTGAAAACTGTTCCATAAGTTAGTTTGGTTTAGTTTGGTTTAGTTTGGTTTAGTTTGGTTTAGTTTAGTTTGGTTTAGTTTAGTTTGGTTTAGTTTATTTCTGACACTTTCAACATAAAGGCTCATTTACACACGTTGTAGTGAAATAATTACAGAGAAACAAATATCATGTTAATGTCATTTATGGATTAACAACAAACAAGCAACAACAGAAATCAATGAAACACATAACAAAATAGGACCGAAAAGGTGTCACTGAAGTCTTCACTTATTTCACCTGCCCTTTTCAAATTCATGATTCACTCAGCTTCCTTTAGATTTACATAAACAATAGGACAGACATAACTAAATAGTAATTTGTCATACATAGACCCTTTTTCTATCCATAATCTCAACCACATTATGTGATCACACCACATTTTTATACCTTTCTATTGTCAATTGTTTAATTAATTTTTTAAACCTACCATATGTTTGACATTCCTTCATTTCTGTGTCTAATCCACTCCACAGACGAACTCTATACACTGAAACACTTCTCAGTTTAACATTTGTTCTGCTCTTTGTTTGAACATACAGCTCCCCCTCAGGTCATACTCACACTCTCTTATCTTAAACAATCTCTTGATACAAACCAGTAACATCTTATCGTATGCTTTGAACATCAGTGAGGCTTTTCTCAAATCCACAAGTTCAGAAAACTTCAGAATCTGTAGATGTTTTCTTTTGAAGTAAGAAAAAAAAATTGGGTTTGTGATTGTTTTGTATGTTTTTCCCCAAACTTCCACACAGTAAGTAATGTATGGGACTATGAGAGAACAATACAGTATATATTACAACTTTAAATTAAGAAAATATTTGGTTTTGTACAACATAGCAAATGACTTTGATATTTTGGTTTTAATGTAATCAACATGAGGTTTCCAACACAGCTTGTGATCTATAGTAACTCTGAAGAATTTATTCATATAAACTCGTTCTGTTTTCATTTAATCTGTCATGACTTTTATCATGGTATTACTGTTCCGATTTCTGAATATCATATATTTTATTTTATCAACATTTAAAGATCATTTATTAACACTGAACCAACGTTTCACAGCATCCAGTTCCTTTACCACTGTATCCATAAGGTGATCCAGGTTTTTACCAGAACAAAACAAAGTTTGAGTCATCAACAAACAAATAAAATTAAACAGCTTTGACACTTTACAAATGTCATTGATATACAACAGAAATAATTTAGGACTGATGATCCTCGTGGGACCTGTAACATGTCTGACTTATTATTGTTTATTTGTAGATACTGATGTTTGTTTTCTAGGTAGCTGCTCAGCCATTGATGTGCTGTTCCTCTGATTCCGTAGCTTTGTAATTTAGACTAATAATATATGGTCTATTGTGTCAAATGCTTTTTTTTAAATCTAGGGGAAAAAAACCAACTGTATGTTCTTTACTGTCTATTGCTGTGGATGTTTGTTCTGTGAGACCTATGAACTGAAGCCGTATTGATTTTCATTCAGAAAGTTATGTTTCTCAATGAAGTGATCAAGCCTGTTAACAAAGAGTTTTTATAACATTTTTGAGAAGTGGGAAAGTAGAGAAATGGGTCTGTAGTTAGAGAAGGAATGAACGTCTCCATTTTTGTATATTGACCTTAGCTATTTTCATTTGACTGGGAAATATGCCTGTTTGTAGTGACTGATTGAAGACATGAGTTAGCAGTTTGGCGATGCTATTTATAATACTTAAACCGATTTCATATTAAGATCGTTGCAATCAACATATGTCTTAGTTTTAAACTTATCAACTATATTAATGACCTCAATTTCACTGATTCTATTTAAAATATGGTATTGGAATTAATTTCATTTATGTTCTCATTTACATCTTATATCAACAGTGGATCTACAATTTCTTTAGCTAGATTAAAACCAACATTCACAAAATACTCATTGAATTTATTAGCAGAATCTGTAGTTTCAGTTTTATCCATGTAATCTGGATAGCCAGTTTTCACTGTACTGTTTTTAATTATTCTGTTGAGCCCCTTCCATGACTCCTGGGTGTCGTTTCTATGTTGTTCTAACCGTTTATTAAAGAAATACTTTTTATTTTGTCCCATTATACTACTTAGTTTGTGTGTGTGTGCGTGTGTGTGATTGTCCATATAGATCCAGGTCCCCCATTTCTCTCACCATGATCACCTTAGCGCTCTCTGGAGGTCTGTTTAACTGACTCATGACTTTGAGCTCCTCGTCCAGGTGACTTGTATTTTGTTCTGCTTTTAAGGAAGCAAGCCTGTCTTGCATTGTCAGAATTTATTTTAGTTAAGTGTCCATTACATAAACTCTTGTGCTGGACAGCTTCCCCGCTTGTCTTAACAGTTCAATTTTGCTTTTTCTGTTTGCAAAGCAGACAGTGACGTTTGGCTTTGATTAGGAGTCCTTCCAATACAGCATGTGACACGCTGAGATGTTTTTACTGTCAATGGACATGTTTTGATTTTCAAAGAACAGAATGAGTTGTTTCTCCAAAGTTTGTAATTCATGCGCAGGGGCATCCTCTCCTTTGTCTGTGTCTGACAGCACCTGTGCGTGAGTTTGGTGCTTGGTCTCCAGTCCAGTAATAATCACATCACGTTCCAAGTCGTCAGTCCTTTTTTGCAGGTCTTTTTAACCTTTTCTTTGAGAAGATTTTTAAGTTGATCCACCTCGTTCATCAGCTCCATCAGTTGTTTGTTTTATCTCCTCTGTCATGAAGTTCAGGGATGTCTTTATTTCCTCATTTCTTCTTCTGTCTCATAACCATCTTGTCTCATCTTTGGTGGCATTCCTTCTTATATGAACTCAATTTTTTAAATTGTTTTATGGCTTTTCTGCTAAGCAGATCAGACCGCAAGCATGCAGACGCGACGCATGCGCTGTTCCGCTTTCATCTCACTCAAGTTAACGTCCTCTTTCAGAGTTAAAGTAACAGCACTGATCCACAGTTCACTGTGAACCTGAAATTAAACTGTTTCAAAGGTCCTCCTGATCCCTGCTTCAATCATCTGAATTCTTTGGGTGTTAAGGAGACCCATACAACACTTGTTGCTTAATTTCTCACAGTAAGTTTTTAGTTCATCTTATCCGTCTCTGGTCCAGTTCTGGTTCCAGTCTCAGGTTCTGTGGTCTGGCTTCATTAGTCCACAGCAGCTACAGAGGTCATGTTGATTGACAGCAGAGACGTCTGGGTCTCTGCAGACAAACAGATTTAATGAGCATCATTTAAAGCTTGTATGTGAGCCAGGAGCTATGACGTGCTGTGGATGAAATGATCCATGTCTCAGACAGAAACTGTGACTGCGTTTAGTGTGTGTGATTCTGTCTTCTGATTCCTCTCTCCATCACCTGAACACTCTCAGTCAGACAGGTTGTTTCTGCGCCCAGCCCTGGATTGATCTCATTCTCCACACGGGGCACTTTGTTAGAGAGCGGTCAGGGAGTAATTGACTGGATCAGACGGATCTGCGTGTCTGCTCGGCCATATTAATTGGGTGCGTAAACTGGCTCTTAAAGCCGGCGTGCAGCGAGCTTTATGGATTAGTCTGCTGTCACTTTGTCTTTGGAAAGCCGTCTGTTGTGGTGGAGCGGATTAAAATACCATCGTCTTAAGAAGGCTTGTATATTAATAAGTGATGGAGGGGGTGTGAGACGATGTACATACTGAATCATAAAGACATCAATAAAGGGAAGGAGGAGGGGACAGGCTGGACAGGTGCTTTGTTTGGTCTTAATCCAGCTCCAAGTGAAACTGTCTCTCTGCTCCAGCATCCTAATGAGCGTCAGGATGTCAGAGAGAGCCTGGCTAAGTCAAGCTGCTGAGCATTTAGCATGCAGCACGAGTTCCTCCATCCGTCTGAGGAGGAGTCAGCCTCCAAAGCTCAGACAAACTCATAACTTTACCCGGTCTGCAGGGAAACTTGGACTGTTCAGGGAGCAGGTTCGGTACCAGGACCAGGACCAGGACCAGGACCAGGATGATGTCTGGATGTTCAAATTAAACTCTCAGCAGCTTTCAAACCTCTACGTGTTCATGTGTTGGAGAAATCCCTGAATCTGTCTGTAAGATGATTTATTTATTTATTTATTTATTTATTTATTTATTTATTTATTTATTTATTTATTTATTTCGGGCACGCTTATACAACATCACACATTGTCAATAGTTGATCAAATTGTACATGTGCGAAAGGGAAAACGGGAGAAGCAGAGCTTATCCAGTCCCGTCCCCATCCCTCAATATTTAGTCTCCTCTATTCCACATATCATCAGATTATTATAAATTTGTATTCCATTTACAGGAGTATGATATTTACAGAAGTATGACCGTCACTTCATTCACTGTTCTTGTTTAGGTACATTCTGTCTTTCCTGCTGTCTTACAGACCAAACAACCCACATTTCATCCAAGGTCTGTTCTCTCTGCTTTGTTTTTTAAGCTTCAACACTCTCATGGGGCAATGTTTATCAAACAGCTTTGTGAATGTCTGTAAGAAGCTGCTGTAAGCATTGTTCACATCTGTAGCCTTGAGGACTTCTTCTCATTTTTCTTCTTGTAGAGAACTTTTCAATCTGTTTATATATACCTCTGATTTAATTTTTTTGTTAATTGTTGTATTCTGCATCTCTTTCCCCTTATAGGTCTGGTCATAGACCACAAAGATTGGTAGATGGTTGCTTATGTCATTCACAAACAGCCCACTTATTAAATTATCCTCGAGCACGTTAGAAAAGTTGTCATGATCAAAACACTCCGCTCAGAAATGAGCAAAAAAATATGCGCCAGATCCTCATCACATCTGCACTAGATCCTCACCAGGTCTGCACCAGAACTGTACCAGATCCACACCAGATCTGCACCAGATCCTCACCAGATCTGCACCAGATCCTTACCAGATTTTAACCAGATCTGCACCAGATTTTAACCAGGTCTGCACCAGATCCTCACCAGGTCTGCACCAGATCTGCACCAAATCCTCACTAGATTTTCACCAGGTCTGCACCAGATCGTCACCAGACTTGCTGAAATGATGAGGTCATCACATAAAGACTTCCTAACGGGTTTATGACATGTTGGAAGGGCAGGGCCTCAAACACCAAGGTCTGCTCATAGCTCTGCCCACCAGACAGGCCTCCAGAGGGCTGGAAAATCAGAGAGAAGGTGGTTTGTGGACCAGGGAGCCTTAAAGTGACAACAGATAAGTGTTTCAGAGAGAGGCTGAAACAAGGGATTTTAAAGACACATGGCTTAGTTTGAGCTCGATCCTTCAGGACCAGCATTATTATTAATGTTTTATTCATTATCGGCTCTTCTGTCACTGTTTTTTTGTTTGTTTGTTTGTTTGTTTTTAATAACTGTGCATTTGTTCCTAAAGGAATAATAATTGGAGGTCCCATGTTACAGGATGATATCAGAGCAGATCAGGGATCATTTCTGACTCCGTCTGAGCGTCTGTTGACTCTGATGGTCTCAGGGGAAACTCTCTCAGTCAGATCCTTCAGATGAGCTCAAAGCCTCTTCAGAGGTGTCATTCTCTGCTCCTCTTCATGTCAGCAGACGTCAGGTTTCTTCTCCTCTCAGAGCGTCTTCATGTGGCGTGGTATCAGGAATCAGACAGCAGAGAAAAACGAATCGTTTAGATCCTCTCCATCCCCGCTCACAGGTGGAAGACGAGATGTGATCTGTTGCATCAGGCACTCAGATCTGAGCGTCGTGTCTGTGCTGGAAACCAGAGCTGAGACTCAACCTGTGACAGAGATCCTGTTTTATCTAAAGTCTGGAAACAGCACACAGCTGCACACAGATCAGACTGCTGATGTTTAATCTGAGATTACTCAGACACACCTTTACCTCACAGTCTGACGCTCTGAAACCTTTAGTTTGGATATCCAACATTTAAACTGCAGATTAATTTGTAAAACAGAAAAAGAAATCAGAATCATTAGGTGTGAGTGTGTGTCATAATACATTCACACACACTAATGTTCATACTGCAGTATTCGCCCTTTACATCACTTTTAAACAGAGTTAGTCAGTCACAGAGCAGTCTGCAGCTGCTCGGTGACTGACTGACATTTACTGCACAGAAACAAAAACTCTGGAGGAAAGAAGGTCTTTTTAAACTCAAGGTCACTGTGCTGGACTCAGTCTGCTAATTGGGTCAGTCATCCTCTTGAATCTTATTTCTGCAGGGAAGTACTTTCCCACATCTGAAGAGGAAACACAGCAGGGATTAAATTATGTTAAAACAGCAGCTCAGGTCTCAGATTACAGATTAAATGTTTCCATTAAAGAGGCTGATGGTTTCCTGGAGGTCAGCAGAGTCAGGACAGGGACGACGAGGACGATGGGATCAATTTAGTTCCATTACCTGAGATTAGGATGGTTTCAGTCCAGGAATGACACAATACTGACAAACAGACAGCTGCACACAGAGAGAGAGAGAGAGAGAGAGAGAGAGAGAGAGAGAGAGAGAGAGAGAGAGAGAGAGAGAGAGGAAACATAAAGGAGGATGGAGCCAGAGCTGGAGCAGTAGATTGGAAATATAACCAAGGTCAAAAGGTGCAGAGAGAGAAAGAAGGAGAGTCACCCTAACAGGAGGATCAGCTCGCAGACTGAAGCTTTGTTCAGTTATTTATTTTTTTATCAAAGTTAAAAAGATTTTTTTTTTTTCAGATTTCAGCATCCTGCAGGCTGCAGACTCTAATGCTTCAGATGGTCAAACATTAAAGCTTCTTCTCGATTTGGCTAAAGTTTATTTGTCTCCATAACTCAGAGTCATCTCTGCGCACAAAGAAGGAAAAACAGAAACTTTCAGACACAGAGGCAAGGCAAGGCAAGTTTATTTATATAGCACATTTCAGCAACGAGGCAATTCAAAGAGCGTCACATAGCTGCAAAACATATTAAAAGAAACAATTTAAAAATTCATTAAAAGAGCAAAAATAAAAATAACAATAATAAAATGAAAATAAAAGAATGTTAAATGGCAAAAAAAGAAGGATAAAAGTCACAGTGCAGAATGCAGAGGTGTGCAAGAACATTGATATTAAAATGATTTGTTTAATTAAAAGCAGCTGTAAAAAGGTGAGTCTTCAACCTGGATTTAAAGGAGCTGAGAGTTTCAGCAGACCTGATATTTTCTGGAAGTTTGTTCCAGATACTTGGAGCATAAAAGCTGAACGCTGCTTCTCCATGTTTAGTTCTAACTCTTGGGATTGAAAGTTGACCTGATCCAGATGACCTGAGTGATCTTGATGGTTCGTACTGGATCAGAAGATCACTGATATATTTTGGCCCTAAACCATTTAATGATTTATAAACCAGCAGAAGTATTTTAAAATCTATCCTCTGACAGACAGGGAGCCAGTGTAAAGACCTCAGAACTGGACTGATGTGATCCACTTTCTTGGTGTTCGTAAGGACTGGAGCAGCAGCGTTCTGAACCAGCTGCAGCTGTCTGACTGATTTTTCAGGGAGACCTGCAAAGACATGATTTACAAAGAAACAGGTTGAGAAATAAGGGCAGAGTGTAACAGCTGGATAAAAACAAAGACTAGAAGAGGTCCCAGGAACAACCCTTGAGGAACACCTCCAGTTACTGTGAGAGAGCATCTGCCAGCACACACACAGCTTTTCACACAGTTTTCACTATAGTCTTTGTGTGTGTATGTGTGTGTTGGGCGGGGGCGGGGATGGGGGTTGGGGGGTGGGGGGGTTAAATTTCTTGGAGAGGTTGGAGAAAGAGCTGCTCAAAGCTTCTTTTTGTATTAATGCTCGAAAGAGAGGATGGAGGAGAGGAGAGGAGATAGGATGGAGGAGAAAGAAGAGAGGTTAGGAGAGAGAGGAGAGGAGGAGAGAGGAGAGGAGTAGAGAGGATAAAGGAGAGAGAGGAGACAGGAGATGTCAGAGTAGAGATATGCAAGGATACACAAGGTCTTTGTCCTTAAAGCCTTTGGGTGTTTTTCCACACAGAGTTTTAATCCATCCAAACATGAGCAGAAATCAAAGAAGCTGTGTGTCACTTTAATCCTTTAAGAGTTTCAGACTCAGTTTATCATCCTGATCATATCAGTAAAGTAAGATCTTAATAACCTGAGCTCAGGTCAGTCTTTATCAATAACCAAGCTGGAGGAGACCTCTGAGCTCCTGAAGGTGAACTCCTTCTCTCTGGCAGGTTGTCAATCCTTCCTGAGTGAGCTGTCAGGCTGCAGAGGAGTCAGGCACAGATTGAGGACTTTTAAGATCCCACTGAGGAGGACTGAGGAACGCTGCAGCTTCTGGCTCCGACATGGACTACTTTTGGAAATCCTCTTTGTCAGGAACAGAACCGTTTTGCAGCTCAGAGCAGCTCTGTATCCTGGTCTCAGAGCAGCTCTGTGTCCTGGTCTCAGAGCAGCTCTGTATCCTGGTCTCAGAGCAGCTCTGTGTCCTGGTCTCAGAGCAGCTCTGTATCCTGGTCTCAGAGCAGCTCTGTGTCCTGGTCTCAGTGCAGCTCTGTGTCCTGGTCTCAGAGCAGCTCTGTATCCTGGTCTCAGAGCAGCTCTGTGTCCTGGTCTCAGAGCAGCTCTGTGTCCTGGTCTCAGTGCAGCTCTGGGTCCTGGTCTCAGAGCAGCTCTGTGTCCTGGTCTCCTGTGGGCTGGTCACCCTCTGGGTCCATGAGTGAAGGTGCAAACTGATGAAAACACAAGCTCCATTTTTTTACTCAAACTGGTGTAAAGTTTGTCTGCTTCAGACGACATGAAGTGTTTCCATTATCAGACACTGAAAGTCCACTGACCTGGTTTAGCAAGCTCTCTAACAATCAACATATTGGAATCTGGATATCTGATCATGAATAAAAAAATGTCTTACAAAGATAAACTCAGCTCTGATAAGGTGTTATCTCATTCACAAACAATCACAGCCACAGCACAAGGAGAGAACAATGAAGGCAGCAGCTAACTCCATCCTTCATTCATAGACAGCTCAGCATGTGTATCTGATGAGCTCTCTGAGCAGAGTCTCTCTGAGCAGAGTCTCTCTGAGCAGAGCGGGACGTTCATTCAAGCTGTTTACGTGTTCCTGCTTTTAATTACGCTCTCGAACGCAGCGTACGATGGAGAATGAGCTCCACTCGCTGGAACGGATACCTCAGCCATGATGAATGAGCTGTCATCTCCAATCGTAGCTGAACCTCGGTCTCCTTGACACCCACAGATTCCTACTGCAGGGTGAGTGTGCTGTAGCTCCACGCTGCCTGCAGGTCAAAGGTCAAATGCTATGCTGATGACATCATGGCGCGGTGACGGATGAGGTCTAATGTACAGGAAGCTGAGGCACAGGGAAGCAGCTCCTTCTGCTGCTCAGTACACTACAGAGACACACTTTACATTAAATCAGAGGAACATGCCAAGGTCAGACGGCTCTGCAGAGCCCCTCAGTCTGTCAGGGTGCTGTGATGTTTCTGGAGCAGAAACCACAGAGGAGGACAGAGCTGGGACAGGTGACAGTATTCAGACAGGGAAACATCCTACATCTGCAACAACGGAGCTCAGACAGAAAAGATATCAGGAGGATCTGATGGCAGCTTGCAGGAGGTCTGACAGATCCTTCCAGAGCGGCTTGAAGGTCACACTCACATGTTCTCTGCACAGAACACAAACTGATGTTAGATAGAGAAAAGATGAAGATTGTTCCAAACTGTGCTTCACTGACTTCACTTCTCTTTCATTTCTGGGTCCGTTCCTCCCACAGAGGAGCGCCCGTCCTTCTGTCTGTGGTGAGTCACAGTTTCACAGTAAACGGAGGCTAAAGGCTTGTCTCATCACTTCATCCTAACTCTAATGAAGTTCAGACGATTTCAGCATTTGTCCATGTCGATGTCCATGTATCATACAGACTATGGAACAAAGAGATGATCTTCTGTGCATGAAAACAGCCACAGAAATAAAATTTAGTTTCAATGTTCTTAAACACGTCCAAACGTTTACCAAACTAAACATAGTTTCCTGGATTTGAGCCACATGTGCAGGGAAAAGTCTTTGTTTCTGGAGGATTTCAGTGTTTTTTGTTGTGTTTTTGTCTGTTTGCAGGAAATAAATCCTACATGAATTATTAATAAATGGCATCTTGTTGGTTTTCTGTTGTTCTCATTTTGTCAGCTCTCGTCTGCAGAGCGTGTGTGTGTGTGAGCGTGTGTGTGTGTGTGAGCTCTCTGAGGTCTGACCTCCTTTTCTCTCTCTGCCTCCTCCTCCCTTCATTTGTCTGACTTCCTGGTGACTGATTGAGGTCTCTCTGGCCTTTTTACTCTTTTCTCCTCCTTTCACATTAATCTTTGAACACATCTCTGCCATGGAGAGCAGACTGCTGCTGCTGCTTATCACTCTGGGAGGAATTATTTGATAAGATCGCTCCTTCCAGAAAATGTGATGACTGAGAGCGTCATCATGTCAGAGGAAAACCTGACTCCAACAGGATTCTGTTCAAGTGACTTCACTCTTTCTCTGTCTGAATGTTAAAACCAAGCAGCAACCTCCAGTCTGAAAATATGAGACAATGCTGAAGTGCTAAAGTCTGCTGTTCCTCCAGTGTCCACTTGAGGCTGGCTCCGGAAGTACCAGAAGTCACAAACACACCAAGACAAAAAAAGCAGTTTTCACGGCCAAAATAAGCCTATTTACGGCCTGGTACAAAGAATGTTTCCCATCTGAATTGCTAATGTTGCTAACGGCACGCACTGTATAAGGGATGAATTTTTTTCTAACTCGGCAGTTTCCACAATATTAAGATCGTCAGTTCATCCAATCAGAGACACAGCTCAGATCACGTGACTGGAGCGTCATATGGTTGTTACTGCGGAGACTCACAGCACGCCTCATTTCCAATATGGCCGTGCCGGCCGATTTGCTTTAAGAGTCCGTTTCAGAAACAGACGGGTGACGTCGCAGAGACTACGTCCATTAATTATACAGACTATGGTTCAAACATGAGGATTTGTTCTTGAATCAATCAGAAGATTAAATATGACTCTTGAGTTGGATGCAGCCAACAGGAAATGGATCCCAGTAAGGGGGGGGGGGGGGGGTGCATCTCTCTGGTGATTGATTGCATTTACCCATAGACTGTATAATTAATGGACGTAGTCTCCGCGACGTCACCCATCTGTTCCTGAAACGGACTTTTGAAGCAAAACGGTCGGCGCGGCCATATTGGAAATGAGGCGTGCTGTGCGTCTCCACAGTAACAACCATAGGGCGCTCCACAGTCATGTGATCTGAGCTGTGCCTCTGATTGGACGAACTGGTGAGCTTGATATTGTGGACACTGCCGAATTAGAAAAAAATTCACCCCCCCTACAGTGCGTGCCGTTAGCAAAATTAGCGATTCAGACAGGAGACATTCTTTGTACCAGGCTGTAAATAGGCTTATTTGGGCCGTGAAAACGGCTTTTTTTGGCTTGGTGTGTAAGTAACTTCCGGTACTTCCGGAGCCAGCCTCAAGCGGACACTCGAGGAACAGCAGACTTTAGCACTTCCGCATTGCCTCATATTTACAGACCGGAGGTTGCCGCTTGCATTTACCTTGTCAGCTCATAAAGCTTTATCTTATAGTTTAGATGTCCATCACTCTGTGTTTCGTGCTTCCTGCAGCCCAGCAGCACGTCCTCTCCTACAGTTTGTCTCTCAGACACATTAGCACCCTGGCAGCGGGCTGCAGTTTCATCATGCTCGACCTCGAGGTTCGGCCTCACTGCCGTCCTCCCTGCCTGGATGGATGTTAGCGAGCCAGAGAGCACGCCATTAAAATGTATGGAGCTGCTTCATGTGCCATGAATCTGCAGCTGGAGCCGAGCCAAACCCTGGATAACACTGATACTATCAGCACACCTCACATTAACCTTCCTCAGGTGAGCCTGTGGTCTACACAGGGACGTGGCCCAGGTGACAGGACTTGCTGGTTCTGCTCCTTTACCCTGACAGGTCTCACCTTCCCCCTCACTTCAGCCTCTTTATCTCAAAGTCATCAGCTGAAAACTGGCTCCCCTCCTCTTTACTTCACTATAAGCATAAACACATCATGAAGGTGAATCTGAGGGCGCAACAAAGAGCTTCTTTATCGCTGTTATCCAAAAGTCAGGAAGAAAACTCTTTAAATACATGATGTGAGTCCACACAGAGACCCTCAGACTCAGAAATCCACAGACAGTACTGAATTTAGTATCCTCACGGTCTGTGAGTTACCTGTCACCATCAACATGGCTCTTTTAAATGTTCACTCTCTTTTAAACAAATCTTTATTATCAGTGGCCTGATTTTAGACAACATGGTTTACTGTTTATTCTTAACTGAAATATGGCTTAGAACAGACACGCCAGCTATTCTCATGAGGCCTCCCCACCAAATTTTGACTTTATTTTTTTAATTTTATTTTATTTTATTTTAACCTTCACATAGACAATCCATCTGATTCCATGGAAAAAGCGTTTTTAAATTTACTGAGTTGCCTGGACTTCACACAACCTGTCACATAGCCAACTCACAACAGGGGACACACACTCACACTCCGATTTAGTTCTTACCTATGGTCTGTCAGCCAGTCTGTCCTCTGTTGTGGACTTGGCTGTGTTGGATCATTACTGTGTGTTTTTTTGATATCACCAGTTTGATTCAGCGGGAGACCTCAGAGCAAACTGTCAGGAAACGCTATTTTACTTAAGAAGTGGCTCCAAATTTTATTGAAATTTTGGGTAAACATCCTTTAATAGTGCTGTTTTAAATATATAAAAAAGTCATTTATAAATAAAGTGTGATTTGATTTGATTTGATACAGCTCCATGTTCAGATAAACTGCAGTTCCCTGAGTGTCCACCAGAGTCTGTCTCCAGCAAACAGTCAGTCCCCATAGAGCTCCATGTTAAAACCTTCATGTTTAAATAAACCTGTGCCCCTAGATGACAACGCTCACGGCTCAACGCTGCAGCTCTCCTCTGAAGTGTCAGCAGAGAGCTCAGTGATGATGTTTGTTAAAAGCTCAGCAGAGTTTAAATATTGACTCTCTCTGATCCACAGAGTCTCTGAGGACGACGGTGGATCCATACTAAGGAGCAAACAGCAGCACTTACACCTAATGAGCTCCGAGTGTGTGAACTCACAACGTGTTTTTACTATTCCCACCTCTTAATAATTCATCTGAGGACGCCTGGGGAGGAAGAAACCTCTCTGTGTGGTCCTCCTGCTATCATTTCATCACCAGTCTCAGGGGAAATAAAGAGTTTCTGTTCAAATTATGAGCTCCAAACATGCTGACTGGACACTGACGCCTCTCTGCTGATGACAGCGAGCAGCAGCCAGTCTGTTTGACTGTAGACTGAAGCTGATTCATGTCAGCCTGATAACGTCTGATGGTCAGGAAGCTCCGCCTCCTCATGAAGGATTGATCAGTAACAATGCTGATCAGACAAAAGGGGAATCTTTTCTGCAGATATTTGCCTGTGCTGGCTTCTGTCTTCACCTCCTGACTCTCAGACTGCTCTGATGATACTCAAACACAGTCCTGCAGCTCTGTTTGCTCCAGCTTTCAGCGGCCTGTGATGAGGGATGAGCTGTTAGCATCTCCAGGATGGTGAGGTGGACGGAGTGAGGAAGGTCTGTTAAGCAGATGGTAAATATTTCACTCTAACTGATGTGTCACCCTCAGTTAGACCATCAGAGGTGTTTAAACTCAAACATGAAGTGTGTGTAAAAACTGTTCACAGTCTGCTGATGTGATTTATTGAATCCTGAGTTGAGTTGTCACATTTTCCTTCCTTCCCCATCTCTCCCTCCCTCTGCAGCATCCCTCAGTCTTCCTTCACTCGCTTCATGTGACGTCAGGACAGACTGTTCCCCGTCTGAAGGACACGTTGTTCCCTCCGTGCTCCTCTGCCACAGCCCTGTGAGCCTGGAGGTGTCAGATTTCCTCTGCACACAAAAGGGACACAAAAGGGACACAAATGTACCGCTGCACAAAGATGTCTTCGTCTGTATCAGCTGAGTGTGATATAAGGAGGTATTGATAAAGATCCAAACACACTTCAATCAGTCTGATTACATGCTGCAGGATTTCCTTATGTGTCAAAATAAAACTTAGAGCCAATCTACTGATGCTCTGAGAAAGAAATATCATCTGATCTTTTCTCCTGCAGATTAAAGTTTACATTCACAACAAAAGAACAACATCTTAGGCAACAAATGTATAATCTGACATACATGACGCTCCAACTCTGTCTGAAGCATCATCTGAATCTCAACCTTCATAAAGACTGCATGAAAACCAGCCTCCTGCTCTCTCTCTCTCTCTCTCTCTCTCTCTCTCTCTCTCTCTCTCTCTCTCTCTCTCTCTCTCTCTCTCTCTCTCTTTGTGTGTGTTCTCTGCATGTGTCCTGAGATCATCTCTGTGACAGAGCTGCTTCCTCTGGAAGATCTGTGTAATCAGAGTAAGAGCTCTGTCATCTGCAGAGATCCTCTCAGAATGACAATGAAGACCCACACACACACACACACACACACACACACACACACACACACAGCTGGGTGTGACAGAGAGATGAATGAGGCAGAGATGAGGAGATCGAACCACTTTAGCACACCTGCTCACACCTGTTCACTGTGTTACTCGTCCTACTTAGAGAGGGGGGGATCGAAGGAGGAGACAATGACTCGTGTCTTCATGATATTTAAAACCAGTAAAGGTTTTTATTATCAGGCTGTCGGAAACTTGACTCCTGAATTTGAAAGCAAAGGGGAAAAAAAAGCTGAGCATACCAGGATAACCTCAACTGATCACCAGTTCATCAACTGACACCACCGGTTTCCTCTTCTTCAGTCTGATCCTGTTTTCTCCTCTTCTTCAGTCTGATCCTGTTTTCTCCTCTTCTTCAGTCTGATCATGTTTTCTCCTCTTCTTCAGTCCAATCCTGTTTCCACATCTTCAGTCTGATCCTGTTTCCTCTTCTTTAGTCTGATCCTGTTTTCTCCTCTTCTTCAGTCTGATTCTGTTTCCTCTTCTTCAGTCTGATCCTGTTTTCTCCTTTTCTTCAGTCTGATCCTGTTTCCTCTTCTTCAGTCTAATCCTGTTTCCTCTTCTCCAGTCTGATCCTGTTTCCTCATTTTCTTCAGTCTGATCCTGTTTCCTCTTCTTCAGTCTGATCCTGTTTTCTCCTCTTCTTCAGTCTGATCCTGTTTTCTCCTCTTCTTCAGTCTGATCCTGGTTTCTCCTCTTCTTCAGTCTGATCCTGTTTCCTCTTCTTTAGTCTGATCCTGTTTTCTCCTCTTCTTCAGTCTGATCCTGTTTTCTCCTCTTCTTCAGTCTGATCCTGTCTCCTCTTCTTCAGTCTGATCCTGTTTTCTCCTCTTCTTCAGTCTGATCCTGTTTCCTCTTTTTCAGTCTGATCCTGTTTCCCATTCTTCAGTCTGATCCTGTTTCCTCTTCTTCAGTCTGATCCTGTTTTCTCCTCTTCTTCAGTCTGATCCTGTTTTCTCTTCTCTTCAGTCTGATCCTGTTTCCTCTTCTTCAGTCTGATCCTGTTTTCTCCTCTTCTTCAGTCTGATCCTGTTTTCTCCTCTTCTTCAGTATGATCCTGTTTTCTCCTCTTCTTCAGTCTGATCCTGTTTTCTCCTCTTCTTCAGTATGATCCTGTTTCCTCTTTTTCAGTCTGATCCTGTTTCCTCTTCTTCAGTCTGATCCTGTTTTCTCCTCTTCTTCAGTCTGATCCTGTTTTCTCCTCTTCTTCAGTCTGATCCTGTTTCCTCTTCTTCAGTCTGATCCTGTTTTCTCCTCTTCTTCAGTCTAAACCTGTTTCCTCTTCTTCAGTCTGATCCTGTTTCTCCACTTCTTCAGTCTAAACCTGTTTTCTCCTCTTCTTCAGTATGATCCTGTTCTCTCCTCTTCTTCAGTCTGATCCTGTTTCCTCTTCTTCAGTCTGATCCGGTTTTCTCCTCTTCTTCAGTCTGATCCTGGTTTCTCCTCTTCTTCAGTCTGATCCTGTTTTCTCCTCTTCTTCAGTATGATCCTGTTCTCTCCTCTTCTTCAGTCTGATCCTGTTTTCTCCCCCTCTTCAGTCCGATCCTGTTTCCTCTTCTCCAGTCTGATCCTGTTTTCTCCTCTTCTTCAGTCTGATCCTGTTTCCTCTTTTTCAGTCTGATCCTGTTTCCCATTCTTCAGTCTGATCCTGTTTTCTCCTCTTCTTCAGTCTGATCCTGTTTTCTCCTCTTCTTCAGTCTAATCCTGTTTCCTCTTCTTCAGTCTGATCCTGTTTTCTCCTCTTCTTCAGTCTGATCCTGTTTTCTCCTCTTCTTCAGTATGATCCTGTTCTCTCCTCATCTTCAGTCTGATCCTGTTTTCTCCTATTCTTCAGTCTGATCCTGTTTTCTCCCCCTCTTCAGTCCAATCCTGTTTCCTCATCTTCAGTCTGATCCTGTTTTCTCCTCTTCTTCAGTCTGATCCTGTTTTTTCCTCTTCTTCAGTCTGATCCTGTTTTCTCCTCTTCTTCAGTCTGATCCTGTTTCCTCTTCTTCAGTCTGATTCTGTTTTCTCCTCTTCTTCAGTCTGATCCTGGTTTCTCCTCTTCTTCAGTCTGATCCTGTTTTCTCCTCTTCTTCAGTCTGATCCTGTTTTCTCCTCTTCTTTAGTCTGGTCCTGTTTCCTCTTCTTCAGTCTGATCCTGTTTTCTCCTCTTCTTCAGTCTAATCCTGTTTCCTCTTCTTCAGTCTGATCCTGTTTCTCCTCTTCTTCAGTCTAAACCTGTTTTCTCCTCTTCTTCAGTATGATCCTGTTCTCTCCTCATCTTCAGTCTGATCCTGTTTTCTCCTCCTCTTCAGTCTGATCCTGTTTTCTCCCCCTCTTCAGTCCAATCCTGTTTCCTCATCTTCAGTCTGATCCTGTTTTCTCCTCTTCTTCAGTCTGATCCTGTTTTCTCCCCCTCTTCAGTCTATTCCTGTTTTCTCCTCATCTTCAGTCTGATCCTGTTTTCTCCTCTTCTTCAGTCTGATCCTGTTTTCTCCTCTTCTTCAGTCTGATCCTGTTTTTTCCTCTTCTTCAGTCTGATCCTGTTTTCTCCTCTTCTTCAGTCTGATCCTGTTTTCTCTTCTTCAGTCTGATTCTGTTTTCTCCTCTTCTTCAGTCTGATCCTGGTTTCTCCTCTTCTTCAGTCTGATCCTGTTTTACTTCTTCTTCAGTCTGATCCTGTTTTCTCCTCTTCTTCAGTCTGGTCCTGTTTCCTCTTCTTCAGTCTGATCCTGGTTTCTCCTCTTCTTCAGTCTGATCCTGGTTTCTCCTCTTCTTCAGTCCAATCCTGTTTCCTCATCTTCAGTCTGATCCTGTTTTCTCCTCTTCTGCAGTCTGATCCTGTTTTCTCCCCCTCTTCAGTCTGATCCTGGTTTCTCCTCTTCTTCAGTCTGATCCTGTTTCCTCTTCTTCAGTCTGATCCTGTTTCCTCTTCTTCAGTCTGATCCTGTTTTCTCCTCTTCTTCAGTCTGATCCTGGTTTCTCCTCTTCTTCAGTATGATCCTGTTCTCTCCTCTTCTTCAGTCTGATCCTGTTCCCTCCTCTTCTTCAGTCCGATCCTGTTTTCTCCTCTTCAGTCTGATCCTGTTTTCTCCTCTTCTGCAGTCTGATCCTGTTTTCTCCCCCTCTTCAGTCTGATCCTGTTTTCTCCTCTTCTTCAGTCTGATCCTGTTTTCTCCTCTTCTTCAGTCTGATCCTGTTTTCTCCTCTTCTTCAGTCTGATCCTGGTTTCACCTCTTCTTCAGTCTGATCCTGTTTTCTCCTCTTCTTCAGTCTGATCCTGTTTCCTCTTTTTCAGTCTGATCCTGTTTCCCATTCTTCAGTCTGATCCTGTTTTCTCCTCTTCTTCAGTCTGATCCTGTTTTCTCCTCTTCTTCAGTCTGATCCTGTTCTCTCCTCTTCTTGAGTCTGATCCTGGTTTCTCCTCTTCTTCAGTCTGATCCTGTTTTCTCCTCTTCTTCAGTCCGATCCTGTTTTCTCCTCTTCTTCAGTCTGATCCTGTATTCTCCTCTTCTTCAGTCTGATCCTGTTTCCTCTTCTTCAGTCTGATCCTGTTTCCTCCTCTTCTTCAGTCTGATCCTGGTTTCTCCTCTTCTTCAGTCCAATCCTGTTTCCTCATCTTCAGTCTGATCCTCTTTTCTCCTCTTCTTCAATCTGATACTGTTTTCTCCCCCTCTTCAGTCTGATCCTGTTTTCTCCTCTTCTTCAGTCTGATCCTGTTTTCTCCTCTTCTTCAGTCTGATCCTGTTTTCTCCTCTTCTTCAGTCTGATCATGTTTTCTCCTCTTCTTCAGTCCGATTCCTGTTTCCTCTTCTCCAGTCTGATCCTGTTTCCTCTTCTTCAGACATCCCACAGGTCTTAATCCTTGTATTGTTTTTGAAAGCTGCCGATGTCTTTAGTGTTTCCCCTGATTCACACATACTCCATGGGCACGGTCGTCCGTCAGCGACCGTCACTGTTTTTGGTGTGCGTCATTTCACACACACTGGATCCGTCTCTGGAGCGGAGCACAGCTCAGCGTACTCAGCATAGTTGTGTCTGAGGATTAGATGAAGTCTTGTTCAGGTAAGAAAATGCAAATGGTACTTTTTACATTCCTAAACTTGAAAAAGGGTCAAAATTAACCCAAACACAATACAAGGGTGAAGGATATGAGCCTCATTGTTTAATACCTTGATCTGAAACTATAGACAGTTTACATCAACAATATTTCAGTCTGTCTCTGTCTAGGATTGGTGTCCCTGGAAAGTAAAGCATCTCATCTGCTGTTTTTCAAAGTGAATCTCTTATTTTGTGTCCCTTGGGAAACAGATCCCCCTGAAACTGATGAAGGACCAGCCTTCGATGGTCTCTGGTGGTTTGATAAACTTCATTCTGTTTTCAGTCTCTGTTTTAAGGTCAGAACTAATAAACCAGCCAGTGTGAAGGACTTCTTCCCTGCAGGGTATTTACTGATCTCATGTTTCTGAGAGTAGATTTAAACTCCAGCAGAGCTTCAGCACACAGTTTATGACCATGAAGACATAAAGGAGTCTTTTCTTCTTCTTCTTGAAGAAACAAATATCAGAGCTGTCAGGACACTGATCGCTGCAGCTCGCTGCTCTTTTCTATCTTTAATGTAGTTTGTCTTTATCCTGGCAGGGGTTGCTCAGAGATGATGAAAGAGAGAGAAAGAATAAAGGGTGGAGGCATCCTTGGATGGAGAAATGATGTCTTCACTTTAACCATCAGTTTATCCTTCAAAACTATCAGTTATTCTTCAACCTGATTACAAACCTTTCTGAGCTCTAAGTCTAAACTGTTCCCCCAAACTGAACAACAGATAAGTCTGTGTCAGTCAGGAGAATAAAGTCTCTCTGCACAGAGAGTGATTTATTTATAAATGATGAGACGTCTGCGGGGGCAACAAGTCTCCATCCTGACCTGAGACTAGAGTCTGATGAGACGGAGAGAAGGAAACCTCTCTGTGTGTTTGTCTGTCTGGGATTGAATGGGTCTGATTGGATTGATTATAGGGGAGACTCACGCACGCACACACACACACACACACACACACACACACACACACACACACACACACACACACACACACACACAGAGAGAGAGAGAGAGAGAGAAAATCCGGATTAAAGGAGCAAACATCACGTTCGACTTCTGTCTCAAAAACACATGTTGCTTGTTTGTCACCTATCCCAGAACAGAGACATTCTGGAGGCTGCTCAGAGAGTTGGTGCTAAAACAGAATAATAATAATAATAATAATAATAATAATAATAATAATAATAATAATAATAATAAGAAGAAGAAGAAGAAGAAGAAGAAGAAGAAGAAGAAGACTTTAACCTGTGTTCTGTATTAACACAAAGACCAGTGATCGGTTATTTGGGAGCCTCAAAGTTCTGGTTATATAAGACATGAGGAAGGTTTTCCCCGGGTAGCTCTGGCTTCTTTCTCACAGTATTTTATCTCTCTCCTTTCTTAGGCTCTCCACCCGGAGGCTCATTTCACATTCTGATTAATTTCCCGTATCAGCCTGCAGTTTAAAGCGCATGCCTAATGGAGGCATTGTGCCGGCTCAGTCTTCTTTTCAGTAATTGCCGTGTGCTCGGAGCTTTGGCGTGTATCTGGGTCAGAGCAGCCGTGAACCCCAGGGTGCAGCGTAGATTCTGGGTGTTTGAGGCGCTTTCTCATGGTGCTGTTATTCCCCTGATCTTTCCGCCTCTCTATCTCCGCTCCTCCACACAGCAGTCCATAGAAACCCTCTCTGATGTTAAAGAGCGTGCAAGAAAACCATCTACAAAGCTGCTCGCTGTGAGGGAGACGTGTGAACAAAACATGTGGATCAGCAGCTCCTCAGAGATCAGCAGAGACCAGCTGAAGGCCTAATGTGTGTTAGCTCATATTTTAAGATCCTTAATGAGCTGCATGATGTGCACAGTGTAACATCAGCTGTTTCAGCTCTGTAGAGCTTCACATGGGGGCTGAGCCTCTCTCCTCACAGGCAGCAGGTGTACCCACTGGTAAATTGAAGGTCTGAGGCTATCAACCCCCCTCAGACCCCCCCCCCCCCACCACCACCACCACCCCCCAACACACACAGACACACAACACACACGGACACACACGCCAGCCCAGGAGCTCAGTCAGCTGGATACTCAGTGTGAGCGAGGAGGAAGAGGCAGCGACCTCTGATACAGCTCAGCCTGTAGGGCTGCAGCCATGATACCCCCCACTGTGCACACACATGCAGACATGATCCACTGAGCTCTGCATCCGACACCCTGCATCCAATATGCTCCTAACAGCATGCTGCAACCAACACCCTACAACAAATACGCTGCATCCACCATGTTGTAACTAACAACAAAACCAACATGCTGCAATAAAAATGTTGCTGACAACACACTGCACCCAACACACTGCATCCAACACACTGCATCCAACACACTGCACTCAACACCCTGCTACCAACACACTGCACTCAACACCCTGCAACCAACACGCTGCAACCAACACTCTGCAACCAACGCGCTGCAACCAACACTCTGCAACCAACACGCTGCAACCAACACTCTGCAACCAACACGCTGCAACCAACACTCTGCAACCAACACGCTGCAACCAACACGCTGCAACCAACACACTGCAACCAACATGATACAACCAACACATTGCACTCAACACACTGCACCCAACACACTGAAACCAACACACAGTACCCAACACACTGCAACCAACCCACTGCATCCAACACACTGCAACCAACACACTGCATCCAACACACAGTATCCAACACACTGCACCCAACACACTGCATCCAATATACACTGCAACCAACACACTGCAACCAACACACTGCATCCAACACACTGCATCCAACACACTGCAACTTACATGCTGCAACCAACACTCCCCATCCAACAAACTGCACCCAACACACTGCATCCAATATACACTGCAACCAACACACTGCATCCAACACACTGCATCCAACACACTGCACCCAACACACTGCATCCAACGTGCTACAACAACTCAATACAACCAACATGCTGCAACTAACATGCTGCATCCAACACTCCCCATCCAACACACTGCATCCAACCATCACAGGCAGGTTAGCCTCCCTGTGTTAGAAAGTCTTGACGGTGAGGCTTTTTTATCATCTTAAGTTGGTTTGTAATTATCTGCTCATGAGTAAATTCAGATAAATGTTGGTCAACACTTTTTTTTATCACAATAAGGTTGACACTTCCAGAGCAGATCTCCTCTAAGTGTTATTTAGCTCCCTGCAGAAAACTTTAAGAGGATGTAAAGATACTGGAGATCTGTTTATTTTAGATTAAATATTCTCGTCATGTATACGCCTGCTGTTGGTTTGATGAGCAGCGCTGACATTAAATCTTCAGTTTCAGAAGTATTGTGCATTCCTTAGCCCTCAATGTCTTTACATGAAAGGTTAACTCCTAGTTTTCAACAAGTTGAAGCTGTTGCCTCATTTTTCAGGTGTAAACATCAAACTGAAGAATAATACAAAACCCTCACCCTACAGGATCGACTCAAACACCCTGCTGTCTGTGCACGCTCTCTGAGCTCCACCTTGTTGTTGTTGGCCTGATTGCTGCCTCTCATTCTCTGTCTGTCTGTCTGTCTGTCTGTCTGTCTCACTCTCTCTCTCTCTCTCTCTCTCTCTCTCTCTCTCTCACTCTCTCTAGACACATAATCTGATCCCCCCCTCCCTCTCTCTCAAATTCCACAAAAATAACAAACAAACAATGATCTATATTTACATGGGTATTTACAGCTGGATACGCGAGATCACAAGATCACAGGAGAACCACATGTTCCCACAGGAATCACACCCATGACAACTACTTTCATGATATTTAGTATGTAAAACTCACCTGCCCTCCCAGAGCTTCATTAATTCAGTCCTTCCCTTTTAGTCTCTGTTGGTGTCCTTATATAAAGGATGTGTTGTATCGTATATAATACTCGGTTTTCCGCCTCCAATATAAACTTTTCCTCGTCCATGGTGTCAGATTTCCTCTGGGTCTGACCCGCTGATGACTGCTGGCCCTGTGTCAGTGTCGTAGTTTTGATATACGAGGATCATTTTACCATCGACAGTCTGAACATGGTGCTTTATTTTGAAAAGACCGGAAACTCTGATCGTTTTTCGTGTCTGTCTTCCTGTTTGGAACGATCTGCTCTGAGATTGAAGCGTCTCTGCAGTGCACTCCAGCAAGAATAGACTCGCAGTGAAACAGCCGCGAGCAGCCGTTGGTAGCACGCGCCAGAGATGGACTACAGCAGGGCTGTGTGAAAGCACTGATTGACTTGAATGGCAGTGAAATACAGCGCAGTGTGCGGCGCTGATGGACCGCTGCGCTCACGCTGTATGTGTGAATTGGGGGTTATGGACAGGATTTCTAGGTGCAGCCAAGTGGCAGAGGAAGTCAGATTGGGGGGTCTTAGGATCCCGTCTCTGCTATTTGCAGATGATGTGGTCCTATTGGCGTCATCGAACAATGGCCTCCAGCTCACACTGGGGCAGTTTGCAGCTGAGTGTGAAGCAGCTGGGATGCAGACCAGTACCTCTAAGTCTGAGGCCATGGTTCTCAGCCAGAAAATGATGGACTGTCCACTCTGGGTCAGGAGAGAATCTCTGCCCCAAGTGGAGGAGTTTAAGTTTCTCTGGTTCCTGATCAATAGTGAGGGGAAAATGGAGTGAGAGGTTGACAGTTAGATCAGGGCGGTGTTGGCAGTGATGCAGACTCTATACCAGTCTGTTGTGGTGAAGAGAGAGTTAAGCCTGATGGCAAGGCTCTCAATTTACTGGTCAATCTACATTCCAACCCTCACCTGTGGCCATGAGCTGTGGTTAGAGATTGAAAGGACAAGATCACAAATACGAGAAGCTGAAATCAGCTTTCTCCAGGGGGTGTCTGGGCTCAGCCTTAGAGATAGGTTCTAGTTATAGTTGGGAGTTGTGGATGACTTGTAGACTCTTATTTTGAAAAACAGATCTTATTTCCTGTATTGTGGTGTTTTCCTCTGGGTTCAGAGCGCGTTGCTGTTCTAGATAAGTTCTGTGTTTGTATGAGTCTGGCTCAGACTCCATCAGGTGGTTGGTAAATTGAATCCTTCTCTTTTAAATTGGAGTCAGCAGAGGGAGTTGGTCCAGGTCTGCTCTGTTTAAGAAAGAGGAACACACTGACAGATCTGCAGAGCTGACTGAGCGTTTGCAGCCATATCTCAGCAGGAAACAGATCCACAGGTTGTTTCCTGAATCACAATACCTCAGGTGGACTTTACAGGGCTTAGCATTGTTAGCCCTGTTAGCTGTTAGCCCTGATAGATTTGTTAGCTCTGAGACTTTGACAGAACTCTCCTGAGCTGAAGTCAAAATCTCTCTCTCTCCTCCTGCAACAGCAGCATCCACTCAGAGATCTTCAGAGAGACAAGTTAAGCTGCTCTGAGTGTCTGCACTTATCTCTTTCTGCAGCCTTCATACCTCTTCATCACTCCAGTGTCTCCTCAACTCATCATCTTATCTCTTCTTTTAGACCCAATTCATATGACATCACTTCACAGCGTTTCACTCAAAAACACAAAAACACTGAGGAAAAAAATCTGCGTTTACACGGAAACGCTGATGGACTGAAAACTGCTGTAGTGTGCATGCCAGGCCTGTAGGTGGTGATATAACTGTAGAGTCTTTTGGTAGTCCTCTGCAAAGAAGAGGAAGAAGAGGTGGGCTGATCATCTGGTGGATATATTAAATGTGTCTCATCTGAGAGCAGAAGTCGAGCAACGGATGAACATTTGATTAAAGGCAGTCAGTAGATTCAGCAGCACAAACACAACACGGTATGCTAATGCAATGCATACCTACAAAGCGGAGCGTAACGTCAGTGTTTCCACTGAAAACTCCAGCTTGCCGTTTATACAGCAACGGAGGCTACAGCCTATCAGAAAAATTCTACTCTGCAGGGTTTTTTTTTTAAATTTGTGTTTTAGATCGGCTAAAAGGGCGTTTCTGTGTAAACAAGAGGCCCAAACACAGCAATAATTTTGCATTTCATCCTAAAACTGTACAAAAGGGGGTCTTAGACCTCTAAATGAAACCCTCTTGTCCTCTCTCTCTCTGCACAGACACAGACTGCCACCCCCCCGCCCCACCTCTGAGCCTCAGGGTGACATGCCGCTCGGTCGATCATTACTCTTTGGGTCCAGGTGTCCAGGGAGGAGGAGAGTGTGAGCTGTCCTGCAGACAATCAGGGAATCTGTCAGTGATTAGTTAGAGACGATGAGGGACACATTTAGACACACGGTCTGCAGGACAGAGCTCATAGTCTAACCTTCAGGAAGTTTCCAGAACACCTACAATCTCTCTGAGCCTCTCATCTGCACACTGTCGTATCTCTGACATGTATTATTTATGATGATTTCCTTCTTGGAGCACATTGTGTACTCAGAGAAACAGTGCTGACCTGGACCATCTCAGTCTGAAGAACTTTAATATGTTCATCTGAACCCTGTGCACCTTCTCTCTGACAGTAAACAGACTTAAATGATCTAAATGGCAGTCTCTGGGTGCTAAACTGCTGCCACGGGCTCTGGATTATTAAAGCTGTGGATCATTTACGCTGGGACCTGTGAGGAAAAGTGCTGACTGCAGATTTTTCTGACTGCAGAAAAGCAAAAGTGTTGATGGTTTCAGAGCTGCTGCTGCACACAGAGGAGGTGATACATCTGAAACAGAGGCACTGTAAAGCTTACTGTGGATTTTTCCTGATGGGAAAACTGTAAATGACAAACAGAAGAAGGCAGAGGAAGGAAATGAGGATCTGTGTGAGGAATAAAGCTTTCTCCGTCTCTGATGGATGGATACAGGAGTGATGAGGAGTGTCTGGTCATCTCCACCAATCAGATCATCAGATAAATGTTTGCGTGAACAGTCTCAATCCCAGAGGACAAAACTGATTGATTTTAACCTCCTGAACCGTTAACTCCAGTGAGAACCAAGCAGAAAACTCCGGCTGTGAGAGATGAAGCCAAAGCAAAAGTACTAAAGCTGAAGTTCCCCGAGTGTCCACTAGAGTCTGTAACAGCAGAAACCACATACACACCCATTCAAAGAGCTGATCTTTACAGCAGAAATCAACATGTTTACAGCCTGACCTGACTGACTGACTGACTGACTGACTGAGTAAAGAGTCTGTGTGTTTCTTTCTTTACTCCCACATGAAGTCTGCACAGATGGAGAGCAGCTCTTTAAACAGTTTTTTTTTCTTTCTAAATCATATTTAAATAATTTTTTAATTTGCTCAAAATGTACAGAGGTTGTTGAATCTCAGCCTTTTCGTTGAGTTTCTCGTGTCTTGACAGCAGGCCAGGTGAGGCCTTGAATCAAACAGGCTAAACTTACTGAACTACTGAACTGTTCTGTTAAAACTATGTCACTCAAAAAGAGTAAAACACACGAAGAGTTCAATCATCAGAAGAGACCGTTCAGCTGAATCAGAGATACTTTATTCAAAGCAAACGTGTTTGAACAAAGTACATGAGTTGAGAGCTTCTGCAGATCACTCCAAGCAACTGAAAACATAACGAACGAAGCTACATGTTCCTGGGGGGACAGCTCAGGGCTTTTGCCCTTTTCTGCCCATCTTTGGGGGGAGGGCAGAGGCAAAGGGAGGCAAGGGACTCAGGTGGTTGTAGAAAACATGTGGACCAAGGCACCAAGAAAAGAGTAAAAACCATGTGTAGGCGGGTAGGTAATAGAGAAAATATGCCTGATCAAACTTCGTTCGTTCGTTCGTTAACTGAAAACATGATCAACAAAGAGCATTCTTATAGCCCAGAGGATGGTTATTTTCTCCTCGCTCCTGTCTCCGGATTGGTCGTCTCTGTCAAAAGACAAGTCTCCTTTAGGTTAGCTCCCTATAAGGAGGGAAGATCCTTCCTGATCGATGCAGGGGTTAAGAATAGAGACTGATTGCTTTGGTCACACTGAAGAATCTGCTGTGAATCAAACTGAGCATTATTCAAAGTTGTCATCAGGAGTTTGCTTATGTACTTTGGTTCTGAACCTGGTTGCAACAGTTTTCCTTCCATTGAGTTTGTTCCTATGTTGGTTAATGCATCTTTAAGATATTGCTTCTTCTTCAGCTGGTCATTTTTTTGGGAGATCAGATGTCTTTGAGCCTCAGCATCGAAGCCTGGCCAGCCTCAACGGCGTCTCGCTAGTGCAAAGATCAGCAGATTTATGGCTTTGTTCTTCACTCTGGGAGTCTATACTGGGCATGTTGCATTTTTGAGAACTCAGCAAGCTTCTCACTCGTCTTTCACTGTGAAAAAATCTTCTGCAAAGTTATCAGCTAATAAATGCGCAGACAGGTTTCATCAGCTCTCATGATTTTCAGGATTTCTGGATCTCACAGAGTTTCACAACAATCAGCAATAAAACAGAGAGCAGCTCTGAAACTTTTCAATCGACTGAAAGCGTCTTTACTCCCAGAGAGGAAACACGGCCGGCTGGCCGGCTTTAATTGAATTAGCGAGGCACAAACCAGCAGTAAGATTGATATGGCACTCCCTCTGTTTCTGGATCATACATCAGATCGCTGCCAGAGTCCCAGTGAACCATAACTAAAAGCTTATTGACCCTCCAAAGCTGCCGTATTTGATAATCTGTTAACTGCTGCAGGAAGCAACTGGATGCAGCTCGTGGAAGCTGAGCCATGAAAAAGAGAGAGATCATGAGAGGATCTCAAACCTTTATCCATCAGAGACATACTCTGACCTCATCACTGACGTTTGGTCACATGATGTGTTAAAACTAACATCGCAATCAAATTCTGCATTAAATATCAGTCCAGCCATCTGCTAAAAGTCCTGCATGTCCTCAAAAACATGCACATTTTAGATGAAAGGGTCCAAACTGCTGCTCTTTAAACAAGCTTTCCTCAGAGACCTTTCAAATCGGAGCATTTCCCTCTTCAGACAGCGTGCACACACAGTTTCTGCTCACGTCCATCAAAGTGAAGAGGAGGACTCAGAGTCTGATCAGCAGAGAGCTGCAGAGCTGCAGACTCAGCTGTAATCTTTCTCTTACTCATCTCACAGTAGCTCTATGGTTTCCTCATCTGTTACTCCGTCCTGTCATGAATTAAAGCTCCCTCCATCTTAATGAACCAGCGCAGCCCAGTCCCCTAATGCTCACTGACACCGTCATCCATTATGGCGCCTGACATCCTGCTCTTAATAACTCTGCAGCCGACCAACCAGGTGTTCTCATCTCATCACCCATCCATCTGCTGTGACTCCAGCTCCCCGCTTACATCTGTCCGGATCTCCGCTCTGAGGCCGGGCTGCGTTTCTAAAAATAAAGTGTCAGAGGAAGAATCTGGGCTTGATTCTCTCTCCTCCGACTCTCGTTTCTTTTCCAGTTCAATCGTATCTGCTGTGTAATTGGCGAGCGCGCCCCGCCACCTGAGACTCCTTTAACCCCTGCAGAAAAAACACCAGAGAAGAAGAAAAGACGGGGGGGAGGTCTCTGCACCAAATCAACTCAGAGAAAAGTAGGCCACACACGCACACACACACATATGCACACACACATACGCACACACACATCTTCTTTGTGTCAGAGCAAACAGGCGGTTCAGATTCATTGCTATTACTGCTCATAAAGATGAAACCAAAGGTTTTATTTTGATGACACACAAACAGTTGACACTTCCTCAAACCAGATCCAGAAAGATCCTCAAGTTCTGCTGGTATCACGTTCAGATCCAGTTTTGAAAAACTTGTGTCCTGCAGAGAAATCGTAACATGCAAGCACATCAGTTTCTGTCTGTGAGAGCAGGACAATCATCTTCATCATCTCCATCATCTCCATCAGTCTCTGGTTGATGCCGTGTTGGACTGACTGCAGAGACAGATCTCTGACCTCATGTCTGCATGCTTACAGCCTGTTTTAAAGAGGACGGGTGTCAGGAAGACTCAGGGGTAGACTCAGGATCCTCCTGCAGAGCTCAGAGAGAGCTGGAAACCTCCTCCTCTGCAGACTGAGTGACAGTCCAGATGATGCTGACCTGAAGAAGTGAGCTGCTCAGAGATAAACCTCTGCTCACAGCTGAGTATTCATCAAACTAGTGTTCAGGTGTTTTTAACCTCAGGGGGACAGGTAGGAAGAGGGGACACATGATGTGTTAAGAGGATTTGGAGCAGGGTTGTGTGGACTGGAGGCGACTGTGGCTCAGTGGTAGAGTTGTCGCCTCTCAATCGGAAGGTCGAGGGTTCAGTCTCATGTTGAAGTGTCCTTGAGCAAGACACTGAACCCCAAAATGCTGTTGTCCCCACTGTTGTTCAGTGGTGTGTGAATGAGTATGACTTGTTAAGATAAAACTGATGGCTTTCAATAGGTAAATTGTTCTGCCATCAGTGTGTGAATGTGGTGTGGATGGGTGAATGACACCAGCAGTGTAAAGCACTTTGAGTGGTCAGACAGACTAGAAAAGCGCTATATAAGTACTGTTCCATTTGGTCCATTTACTGGAGGAGTTTTGTGTACTGGTTCTGATGATGTCTCCTGAGCGCTCCTCCTCCAGCAGTCAAATTTCAGATCAGTTTCTCACTTTGTTTATGAGATGTTTAGGACTCCGCCTGGCTCAGTGTTCCTCATTATTCATGTGAAGAATCATCAGCTGTTGGTTTGGCTCAGAGAAGAGTCTGTAAACCAGTACAGTGATCCCTTCTGGTGATTTCTGTGTCCATGACAGGCTGCAGAGCGTACATGCAGCCTCTTTAGGACTGAGTAATGATATCTGTGAGTAAACAGAGCTGGAGCCCAAGCAGCTGGAGTAATGACTCTCTTAGACTCGCCCAGAGGAAGATGCAGAGAGAGAGAGGGAGAGAGAGTGTCCATTAGCTGAGCAGCTAACGAGTGGCTGACGCCCTGTGGACTGACCGTCAGGTGTTAATCACGTTAAAGGAGCTCCTTCCTCAGGTGGCTCTGCTTATTAAGATGCTCAGACTGTCAAACCAGCTTTCACTGGAAACTCTCTGGGAGGAGTTCAGAATTCAGCTCCACAGACAGAAAAACTGAGAGACACAATCAGAGAGGAGAGGAGAGGAGAGGAGAGGAGAGGAGAGGAGAGGAGAGGAGAGGAGAGAGGAGAGGAGAGGAGACAGGAGAGGAGAGGGGAGGAGAGGGGAGGAGAGGAGTGTATGTGTGTGTGTGTAACCATAAATGTATCAAAGTGAGATTCGCTCCCCCTCAGTAATGAATCCACAGAGAGAAAGGTGGTGTTAGCTCCTGACTGTGCTTCTGTTTCCTCCTCCATCAGGGTTCACTCTGTTCACTAACCACTGACACAGTTTGTTCTCCAATACGGTAAAACACTTCACTCAGAACACACACACAGAACATACATGACACACACACAGAACACAAAGAAATTAATTTCATGCATGAGGAGCAGCATCTGGCACCTCATGGCCTGAACTGTCAGAGAGAGAGAGAGAGAGAGAGAGAGAGAGAGAGAGAGAGAGAGAGAGAGAGAGAGAGAGAGAGAGAGAGAGAGATCTGGCTCTGACAGATTACAGTTCCTGAATCCAGGAAAGGTTTGGTTTGATTAAATTCTCAAACAGCATTTTAATGTTTCAGATCTGTTTCATCTCATTTCTTAAACGCTATGAGTTGTACATCTATCCATTCATATTATCATTCATATCATTCATATCCAGTGGCGGCTCTAGAACATTTATCAGGGGGGGGGCAAAGGGCTGGCAGAAGGTCTAGACAGGGTGGCATGAGATGACGTCAGTGCAGTATGCTGACGTTCTAATATATGTGGCAATGGAGTCAACAAAACGTCCACGAAAAACTTTGACACATTTTAATGATTAATCATTATGCCCTCTGATAAACAGAGAAGTAAGCATATAAAATACAGTGTTTATTATACAGTTAATTTTAAATACCTCAAAATAAAATACAATAACAGTGGTTAAATAGTAGTTTTAGACATATCTTCAAGAGAACCTCTCACAAATAACTCTAAGTCTAGTGCTTTGGCACAACTTTTCTCCATACTGAGAACAGACAGATTTTGCAACTGATCATCTGCCATGGTGGAGCAACAAGAAATGAAAAACTCAGGGTTAAACTCCTTTCATAATATTTCACAGTAGGAGCACAAGTATCCTAACATATAAAACCAGAAAAGATAATGAGATCATGTACGCCAAAGCACTAATGTTTAGATTGCTTATTTTCACTGCACTTATTGACCCAGTTGACAGTAGTGGTGCATTATGTTTTAAATGTGTAGTATTATAAGATAAGATAAACTTCTATTGATCCACAGCACAGTGGAGATAACGGGGTTAAAAGGGCATTTGACTTCCTGATCACTGACACTGATCTCCAGGATGGCAGGCCATGATCTGCTCACTGTACTCACCTGATGTTTACCTGCCCATCATTTCTACATGAACTTTCTACTGAAAGCTCCTTAAATCACCTCCTTCAGGACTGATGCGCCGCAAATTCAGATAGTTTCAAACAATAGATATTAATCAACAGATATATTTTAGATTATGGATGCTTCATAAAATGCTCTCGTGTTTACTGATCAGCTTACCAAAAGCGGATAACACTCCAACAATTCAGACAAAAAGAGACAGTTTTAGCAAGCGATTAACTGACGTACTGGACGATCGCCTTTGGTAGTTGGTTACAGATTGATTATGAATTTAATTTAACTTGAACGTCAAAATAGGTACAAAAATTTCACCTGTGGAAACTTAATTCACGGATAGCCAGCTCAATCTCTCCACCCTGCCGCCCACGTCCAGGACGTTCGTCACATAGACTCGCTGCATACCCAGGGGCGTAGCTACGTTTTTGATGGGCCAAAGTCCAAAGATGATCTTTATACTTAAAAATATAATAATAAAAATTAATTCCTTACTTCAATGCTTAGGGGGCTTTTTAGCACAGTAGTGATTTTAGTATGTTCTTAGGAACATTAAAATTGGAGGGGGGGCAACAGGGGGGGCCAACACGGCCTGCAGTTCAACCTGATAGTGGACTATCAGTGGACGTACACACGCACTCACTTCCTGGACACAGGGTCCCAGGGTTCAGGGGGTGTGTTCGAAATGGCGCACTGCCTACTATCTACTTACCTACTCAATCAGTACATACTGCATACTGAATACTCAAAGTTGATCTGAGTATACTGCGGCTTCCCCGAGCGTTTACACACAGAGCATACTCAATATCCCAGAATGCATTTCGTGTCGGCCGGGAAGCAGTGCCGGGAAAATTAAAATAGTCCGACCACAAGCAACAGAAAACAACCAGAAAACTACGAATTCATTTAGTTATAATATATTTTCTAGCGAGAAAGTAAGTATGAAGATCACGATTATGATCCCAGTTGTTTGAAATAGCGACTGATTTTTAATTTGTCTCGCCGTTTTTGGAGACCAAAGTGTCCGCTTGGTGGGTGTTTCCATTTACCTACTGTAAACACCGGGCAGAAGCAGCCCCCCTTCACATTTCCAAGTTACTGTGAAGTATTTTATTTTATTTTGAAGTGTTCTCGTTATCGACAGCTGCATGACCAAAACCGAGCGGCAGTGGATGAAAAAAATGAACACAAATACCTGTATATATCCATAGTGATACCACTATACACCACCTGCTGGGCGTGTGATGAGCAGCATTAGGCTGCAAAATGACCAACACACAACAGAATTATGATGACCTTGTTTGGTTATTCCTTGGCAAATACATATTTTCCCGACTACATTCTCATGTCATTAACAATGATAATTTCTGAAACCATCAGTTATAATAAATACATCTTTAATAGACAAATAAATAAAGTCAGTTCATAGAAATAGTTTAAAAAATTACCTACAATCCTGATTTTAAATACAAATAAATATGTTAAAAAGATAAAAATATGATATTGGCATTCCTTTCCCCTGTGAAAAGGGGCTCGTTCAGTCCCCGCCACCGGATGAGCCGTTCGGTGTCCTCATCCGTCCCTAAAGGAAAAAAAAAAACATGCGACATCACGGGTCCACATTACAGTTTAGTTGCAACGACGGCGTAAGGTAACGTGCTAACGAATTGGTAGGCTAACTGATTGTCAAGCAAAGTATAAACTCAAACCTCACTACAAAAGTCAAATAACTTACATTTATAAGCGCTCTGTGTTGGCGCTCGAAGCTGCTGCTGCCGGCCGTCTCTATTTTGTCTTTCGTCTTAGTTCCCACGTCAGAAGTGCGCAATGCATTGTGGGGCAGAAGCAGTACGTGAACCAAGCTCCGCTCCATACTCAGAAATCGAAGCCGATTGAGTATACATCCGGGCATTTCTCACATACACAAAATTTGCATACTGTCCAATGTGAACGCACTGCATACTCAATATGGGGGCGGGGTTAGTATGAGTATTACGAGTAGTACGCCATTTCGAACACACCCAGGTAGTGCACGTACAGTGAGGCTGTTGTGATTGGTTGACTGGCTGATTGAACGTGTGGTGATGCAGGTGATTTGAATGAATTAATGAACAGTTTCTGGTGGGCAGTGAGAGAAATCCGATGCTGTGGTCACTACAACATGATATTTTATCTGTTTTATGACAAACATCCATCAATTCCTTCACTGTAATATTTAAAAACACATGCAGGTATGCAGTTACAGCTCTAGCAAAGGTGTGCACTCTTACCTTTGCCAAAGACAGTCATAGGTTATACAGCATGTATTTATCCAGTGATTACATTATTGAGCTCCTGATGCTCCTGGTGCTCCCTCCTCTGACTTCCTCTTTAACTCTTCAAGTCTCAGTGTGCCGCAGGTTTGTCTCTTCAGTGTTCTCTGTTTGCTTTCTTTCTCAGAGATAAGAGCCTCAGTGTTTACAGATGACTCATGTATGAAAAACGTAAGAGGGGAGAAACTGATCATCTTCCTGATGAGCGTGCTTTTACCTCCTCTGACAGTACATCACCTGCTCGCACCTGCGCCCCCCTTCACAGATCAAACATGTATAATATTTATCTTTCTGCTTGCACAAGGTCATCACACATGAGGGGGATTCATCCGCAAGCACTGTCCTTCAGCTGCCCAGCTCAGAGTCAAGAATAAATCCAGGCAGAGATATTTCAGTCAGAGTGAGAGCTCCCATCTACAAAGATTCTGAAGGAGGGTCACATGAGAGCACTTAGACCACTGCAGACCTCTATTGATTACCTCTGGAGGCCTGTGGGAGCAAGATACACACACTGACACCCACACACACACACACACACACACACACATATGATGTGATTGGTAGCCGGGAAGCTGCATACATTGCTGATGTTAATAATGATTTTACATCACCATGAGGAAGAATCTATTGTACTGGACAAATTGTGTGTGTGTGTGTGTG
>CM061164.1:19594383-19621883 GCA_030710495.1 Labroides dimidiatus | reverse complement strand
TTGTTTGTCATTTATTCATGAAAAAATGTTCAACACTCTGTAAGAACAGGTCTGAAAACACCAGACACGCAGAGCAACGATCTGTGTGTGTGTGTGTGTGTGTGTGTGTGTGTGTGTGTGTGTGTGTGTGTGTGTGTGTGTGTGTGAGGGGTGTATCAGGTGGGGTTGCAGCCTACAAATTGAGCTCGTGAGCTCCGCGAGCCGCAGATGAGAGCGGCGCTCTGCACGCGCCGGACGCACTTCCTGACCGACCCACGGACACGGCACCGGACTGAACTAACGGGATTATGTGGTTCTGAGGAGGAGCAGAGGGATCCTGTGTCACACGTGGAGAGGGATTACATTTCCCGCGCGCCGTGATGGGGATAGACCGGCGAAGGAGAGCGTCGCTCGCGCTCACCTTGAACTTCCTCGCGCTGCTCCTGGCCGTGTCCGCGCTTACCACGAGTTACTGGTGCGAGGGCATGCGGAAGGTAGTGAAGCCGCTGTGCACCGGGCCGGTCACCGGAAAACAGTCCTTCTGCATCCGCTTCAACAGCTCCAACATCAACGACACGCGGCTCGTGCAGTACATCTGGGAGACAGGAGAGGACAAGTACGTGCTGAGGAAGTTCCACACCGGGATCTGGTTCTCCTGCGAGCAAAACATCAACATGACCGGTGAGTTTAGACTGTACGGGGACCGGGGGACCGGGACCTGCGCGCAGCGAGGCGCGCGGGCTGAGCGCGCAGACAGGTGCCTTCACGGAGAGGGACGGAGATCCAGGCACTCATTAATGTGAAGGAATTTAATCCTGAAAATCACGGATTGGATGCCAGATTACAGTCTAATGAATGTAGAGAATTCTTTACACCTGCTCCTCATCAGTGTGAACCTAATCCAAGGTTTCAGGAACAGTCAGATGATAGAAGGTTCAGGACTTTCTTTAGAGGATGAGGAGAGGATGGGAAGGTCAGGACACTTTAAACAATCATTTACAATCATTTACATATTTAAATAAGAGACCAGCTTCAAGATACCCACACATAACCAAAGCCAGGTCAGACCTGAGAGGAGGAAATCTGAGTGTTTTAGATCTCTGATAAACTTTCAGTTTTTATCCTTGAAGGTCTGAAAATCATCAGAAAAGCAGCTAAAGATTTATTTCTCTAAACTTCCTGAATTGTGTTTAAGTTTCAGCAGCTGTAAAATGAAGGTTGTGTATCTGTGAAAAAAGTAACCACCATACATTGACTTAAAAGGTATTACTTTGACTAGAGAGCTTGACTTGAGGAAACCAAAAAATATTGCTTGTAACAAAATTAGAGTAATTTAATCAGTTTTCTCTGAAGTAAAAGTTTAACTGAGATGGGATTATAGATATTAGGTTTGTTCAAAATGAAAAATTAAGTTGAAACAAATTAGAACAACGTGTGGTCTTCATAACGATTTTTTTTTTACTTTGTGTGAATGTAAATTTTTGGCTTTGATAAAAAGATTATCTTGATTTATATTGGATCAAATTTTAGAGTTTAACCAAATCAGAAATATAATTTGAGAAAAACTAATAATATTAGGTGTAACAAATTAGAGTAATTTTTTTAGGTTAGTCCAAAGTATCATTTTTTTCAGTGTGTGGCTGTGACGCTGACCGAGTCCAAACATTTGATCTGCTGTTTCATCTCAGTGTTTGTCAGCTGGCTGACTGACCCTGACCCTGATCTTTGGGTCTTTCTCTGAAAAACTGCATCTCTGTGGTCCTGTGAGCAGCACTGAATCTGAGATGTATCTCATTTAAATGTTAGATGTCTTCTGTTCTCTGTGTTTCAGGTGAAAACTGCAGAAGTTTCCTTTATGTTGCTCCTGCCAATGAAAGAGGTGAGCGTGCACGTCTAACAGAACTATTTCATGTGAACTTGTTTAGATTCTTCTGGCAGTCCTCCTCTTCACCTCTCCTGTCTTTATTTCTTAGTTTTTGCATCAAAACAAATCCAGTCAAGAAGCATGCTCTCATCTCAGTGCTGCAGGGAACACATAATAAAGAAGAGTAATAAAAACCAAGAGCAAACCAAACTTCCACATATCCTCTCACACATGCGTACAGCAAATATTTCTGCAGCTGCTAGACATTTTACAAGCAAACATAAAACAAGCTCCAAATCTGTCACTTAAGTTCCCTCTGATACTAAAAGCTTTGACAGACTTTCCATGAGGAACAGTCATAAAATCTTTCCTGTGTGTAAAAAGAGACATAAGTTTCTCTAAATGTTCAGCAAAGGCCTGCTGTGTAACCTTCAGAGATATAACACAGTCAACAGGAATGATGATGAAGCTGCACTGTGCTGCATGGAGTCAGATTTGAAGAGTGATGCTTGAAGTCTTTGATTTTATAAGATGTTGGCAAACCCATCAGGTCTGTTTAAAAGGCCCCTGATAGTGCAGGAAAATAACCATCGAACAGCATGGCTCTCCACTCTCCGCCCTCAGCTCTCAGCTCTCTGCTTTCTGCTCTCTGCTCTCTGCTCTCTGGTCTCCACTCTTCGCTCTCTAGTATCTGCTCTCTGCTCTCCACTCTTTGCTCTCTGCTCACTGCTCTGGGCTCTCTGCTCTTCACTCTTCGCTCTCGGCTCTCTGCTCCCAACTCTCGGCTCTCGGCTCTCTGCTCCCAACTCTCGGCTCTCTGGTCTCTGCTCTTTGCTCTCCACTCTTCACTCTCTGGTCTCTGCTCTTTGCTCTCCACTCTTCACTCTCTGGTCTCTGCTCTTTGCTCTCTGCTCTTCACTCTTCGTTCTCTGCTCTCTGCTCTTTGCTCTCCACTCTTCGCACTCTGCTCTCTGCTCTGGGCTCTCTGCTCTTCACTCTTCATTCTCTGCTCTCTGCTCTCCACTCTTTGCTCTCTGCTCTCTGCTCTGGGCTCTCTGCTCTTCACTCTTCGCACTCTGCTCTCTGGTCTCTGGTCTCCACTCTTCGCTCTCTGGTCTCTGCTCTCCACTCTTCACTCTCTGGTCTTTGGTCTCTGGTCTCCACTCTTTGCTCTCTGCTTTCTGCTCTGGGCTCTCTGCTCTCTGCTCTCTGCTTTCTGCTCTGGGCTCTCTGCTCTCTGCTCTCTGCTCTCTGCTTTCTGCTCTGGGCTCTCTGCTCTCTGCTCTCTGCTCTCTGCTTTCTGCTCTGGGCTCTCTGCTTTCTGCTCTGGGCTCTCTGCTCTCTGCTCTTGTCTCTCTGCTCTGGACCTCACAGCTGCATGCTGTCTGTTTCTGACTTAGAGCCCATTCACGGCTCTGATTATGGAGTCCCTCTGAGGCCTGGGCTCATAGCATCTCTGACTCCACCTGAGGAATAATCCTTTTTCTGCACGTAATGGAATCAAGACAACAACCTAATAACGCAGCAGGTTGTTGTTTAGGTGGATTATCAGATCAGTGACTCTGTTAGGTAACAAGAAAAGTGATGATAAAACACGCCTCAGCAGCCACTGCCAGAGTCCCGTCTCTGCATCTATGTTATATGAAATCCATCAAGTAAAGCTGAAAGAAAACCTGAGACCCATCTGCACAGATTACAGCCAGCATGAGGTCAAACAGAGCAGAGTGAGAGATCTTCTCTTTTTATCTTCTTTGAACCAAAGCGTGTCAGGCTCCTAACAAAGAGAAGGCTCCTGCTCCTGCAGATTCAGGACTCTTTTACTGATGCTGCTGAGCTGCTTCCTCTGCATCCACCTGTTGGACAAAAAACAGATCAGACTAAAGTGGTTTTTGTCATCATGTTTTGGTGCAAAGATCCACAAGTGAAGCTGCTGTTTGATGAGCATGTAGCAGGAACAAATGTCTGAGTTCGAGTGAGCACTGAGGGCCTGTTTTAGCCCTCAGTCCTCTCTGCATACATGCCACTGGCTCATCAACAATCCCAGAGCAGAACAGACGACACTATCTCTGAAACATCTGAGGCGTGGGCAGAGATTTAAGGTCTGTAACCAGGCGAGTCTTCACATAAACAGCCGACGCTGGAGCTGAATGAAAGAGCCACTCACAGACACAGCCAAGCATTTTTTAATATTCACCTGAGAGGCTCAGCAGCTTCTCCTCTCTGTCTGAACCAGAGGAGGAAACTCTGAATGAATCTAACTCCAGACAGACTTTAAAGGTCCTCTAATAACATGTTTTATCGCTGCTCCCTCCCCTTTACTAAATGAAATTAAATCTCTTCTCCTCAGTCTGCAGCAGGTAAATCCTGACTTCATAGTTCCTGCAGAGCGGTCTGAGCTGACTCTCCTCTGTGGTTCATTAACACGCAGACACGCTGCCCAGGCTGAGGCATGTAATTACAGCTCAGCTGACAGTCACAGTTTAATCTGCTGGAGTTCAGCTGCTGCACGCTCACACACCTGAGATCAGCCTCAGTCCCTCTGTCCCTCAGTTCCTCCATTCTTTAGTCCATCTGTTCTTTAGTCCCAATGTCCAACTGTTCTGCTGTCCATCTGTCCCTCAGTTCCTCTGTTCTCCAGCCCCTCCGTCTCAAGGTCACCCTGTCCCTCTGTCCTTCTTTTCTTCAGTCTCTCAGTCCTCAGTCCCTCTGTCCCTCTTTTCTTCAGTCTCTCAGTCCTCAGTCCCTCTGTCCCTCTTTTTTTCAGTCTCTTAGTCCCTCTGTCCCTCTTTTCTTCAGTCTCTCAGTCCTCAGTCCCTCTGTCCCTCTTTTTTTCAGTCTCTTAGTCCCTCTGTCCCTCTTTTTTTCAGTCTCTTAGTCCCTCTGTCCCTCTTTTCTTCAGTCTCTTAGTCCCTCTGTCCCTCTTTTCTTCAGTCTCTTAGTCCCTCTGTCCCTCTTTTCTTCAGTCTCTTAGTCCCTCTGTCCCTCTGTGCCCCCCTCCCCACCCCCACCCTCTCTCTGTGGATCATGTCCCCATTTGGACTCTGAAGGTTAATCGGATGGGTGTCAGGTCACTGCTCCATCTTCCTCTCCCTCGCTCTTCATCTTCATCCTTCATCTTTACCCATATTCTTCCACCCCCCCCCCCTTGTTCTCTTCCCCCTCTCTCTATCCTCTTCTCCCTCTCCTTCCCCCTCCCTCTCCCTCCCTCCCCCTTGCTCCATCACCCCCCCCCCCTCCCCCACTTAATGATTCTTTCCCTCCTCTCCCATCAGGAGTGCTATGGCTGTGTATCGTAGCAGAGTGCCTGTACATCCTCCTGCTGGCCACAGGGGGCGTCCTCATGTCCATCGAGGTGTGTCAGTTTGGGAATGTCATCGATGGCCTCAAGCTCAACGCCTTCGCTGCCATTTTCACCGTGCTGTCGGGTAAGTGAGGCCGTCGTACATGTGGGGTCTGACATTAAACTGCGAGTCCACTGACGTCTCTGTTTTGGCCTCGCTTGCTGTAAGCTGTGTTGTCTGCCATCTTTAATCACAGAAACTGACTCTACGTTTCTGCCCAGAGGTCGTCTTCACCTCTACAAACAGGATGACTCATAAAACTTGTGCTGAGTCCATTTTTAAAGGTTGTCTCTCTGTAAATGATGATCAGCTGTTTGCTCTCAGGTCATCAGACACGCCTCCATCCATGTTTACTCACACGCTGAATGAAGTTCATCCGTGTGACACACTCCTCAGAAACACACATGTTGCACAGACAGTGTGTGATCCTCCAGTTTGCTCTGAAGCTGTGGAGTCATTATAAGAAGCTGTGAGTCATGGTGGCTGTGCAGCAGAGTCTCTCTCTGCTGATTCACCGCCCTGAGCCTGGTGGTCAGATCATTTTCACACACTGGATTAAAGAGAAGGTCATTTTCAAGTCGTCTGCAGAGGGGGGGGGGGCTACGAGCGACCTCAGTCTGGAGCCTCGCCAACACTACTCACACACGCAGACCTGGACTCATTTATTTCAAGGCTTCACTGCATCCTAAATCCATTTTCCATGACTGATAACTCTGAACGATAACTCAGATCTCTGCCTTTAAAGACAGAACATGTCTGACGTGTTTTCATGCAGTGAAGCTCTGAGTCCGCTCTGAGCTCCTATTGGCTGTTTCTGTTGATGTGATTGGTGCAGCAGAGGGGCTGGCCCTGGGTCTCTAGGTTAACCTGCAGATCAATAGATGCTGTAAATTCAATAAGAGGTGCAAAATTAACTGTTACTTTTATAGCTTTTACCACCAACATGATGCTAACTGTTAAAAAATAGCCTTTAAAATAAATCCCTAGAACCACAAGGAAACCTCCACAAAGAGTCTGTCTCCAGCAGAGAGTCAGTCCATGTTAAAGGTGGATTAATGAGGGATTTGGTCCCTTCTGGCTCCAGGAACGCAGCATAGTCTGAACCCAGGTTACAGATCCTGGGCTCATTAATCCATGAGTGGTGTGTGTGGTGTGGTGTGTGGTGTTTCAGCAGCTTCATCCATTTATTTGTTGTCTTTTCACACAGCAGGATCCTTCTCCTGTCAGAGGACTGGGAAACTGTCAGGACGTCTTTATATTTGGTGCATATGTTGACAGACGGGTGAAGAAATATCTCCATGGAGCTGAAAGTGTCTCCTGCCTCATCATGTCTCAGAAGAGAGGGACTGTTCACCATCTTTCACCTCGTGGCATCCTGGGTTTTTCCCTTGCGGCTGACAAGAGCTGAACCGGCTCGCTCGCTCGCTTGCTCGCTCGCTCTCTGCAGCTGACACTTTTCAGACTGCAGCCTCTCTGACTTCTCTTCAGGCTCTGGCTCTGCGCCCACTCTAACTTTGAGTCCAGCAGAAATCCAGCCTGTCTGCATGTCTCATGTTTTATTCATGTGTGACTCAGTGTCTGCAGGAGTGAGCTGTATGTGAGAACGAGGAGCTGAACCCTGACAAGTTGACGCTGAGTGCAGTTTCATTTTATTTTGGAGCATCAGTCTCAGTCTGCTGACTTCTGAATGGCTCCCTCAGCTCGTCACTAAAGGCTTCACCGAACCTGTAAAATTTAAAGTTAAAGAGGCTGTTAAAAAGTTGACTCTATTTCTAATGATCTGAAAGGCTGAGTTTGTACAGAGGAGAGCAGGTTTAAGTTTATTAAAGCTGTCAGTCACTCAGGCTGTGAGGACGGAGACGAGGACGAGGACGAGGACAAGGAGAGTTACAGTTTATGACAGAAAAAAGAAACATCTCGGTTTTCTTACTGACTGACTGTTGACTCAGGGTCATGAATTTCAGGTTTTATTCGTCCGTCCTCTCCATGTTTATTCATTTTCACTCCACTGGAAAAAAAAAGAAACATGAATCCAAACTAAAAAAAAAAGCAGGGCATGGATTAATCTCTTTTAGTCTTTAGTTCCTTTAAAGAGAGAAAACTACGGTGGCCCTGAGAGCTCACAGCACTGCATCTTAAGAAAACACATGCAAAAAGACAAAACACATGTAAATTAAGAAAACAGCTTCATCAATTTGACAACACATGCAGCATTTAGAACACTACAAAGACCACAATACAGTGGAAGTGTTTCCAGAGGACACTTAAAAGTGACGCACACGTTCCTACACGCATGTTGTTGATGCAGATTTTGAGTCACAGCCCTATTAAGGTTCACTTTTTGTCAGTGATGTTGGAAATGAGATAAAAGTGTTTTTGATTTATTTTAACATTGTGATCACGTGATTCAGATATTAGCATACTGGCTAATAGGGCTGCCAAGATTAGTCAACTAGTCACGATGACGTCGACGATCAAATTCGTCGGCGACTTATTTAATAATCGACGTCGTCGTTTTAATATTTTTTTAAACTTTATTTTTCCCTCAAAACTGCGGCTGTACTTTCACCTGTCTCGTCTGCTGTTCTGTCCTTGACGCATACGCGCAGAAGTGGTAACCGGGGTAACCCGTGATGTCACTGGAAAAGTTACGCCCAACAGTATCATGGCTAGCCGGCAACAGAGCTCGTAAGTTTGCAAGCAAAAAGTGTGCAATGCAAAATCTGCAAAGCAGAAATGTCCTTCCATGACAGTACGACGGCGATGCACGAGCATCTGAAAAGACAGCACGCCGTGGCTGATTTATTTTCTGATGAAGAATGACAATCACGGTAAGCTAATTGGCTAGTTGGCGTTAACGTCAACAGGGAGCTACCTACTTAATAGCGATGTCCTGTTTGAATAGAAAATTGGTTCATTAAAAAAATGTCAGAAATTCTGCTACAAGCTGCAAAGTTCATTAAAAGTTGAATAAACTATGATATTAACTGTCTTCATTTTTAGTTAGTACATACCTTAAACACTAAGAGAGCTGAAACTTCAATCAAAGCAGCCCATAAGGAGCCTGGCAGCTGATCAAACCAGTACAGTGCCACAATAAGTCATCAACTGAAACTAAGCCTGAAGAAGGAGAGAAACTCTAAAAGTAGTTCCTCTCTGGTCTTTCAGATACCTGCCCAAACAAACATCCAGACTTCTAAAAACCTGCATCCTGATTTGATGTTATTTGAGTGTTCTTCAGCCTGTTAATACTCAATATACTGGAGCAAAGAGAGAACCAATCAGAGCGGAGATTTACCAGCCGTGAGCCTCTGATGGGGGCGCTGTGTTCTGATCAATGCCTGGATTGTACTGAGTAAGCGTGGTTAAACCATACAGCACCACAGGGAGCCCTGACAGAAGATGGATCAGTTTAGGCCACGCCCCCTCACACAGAGTCAGAGGACAGGAGGTTGATAGCTCACTTTCTCTGCAGACATCTACAAGCTTGATGTTTGCTCGAGTATTTTAATGTCATTATCCAACAGATTCAGAAGATCTTACAGAGATGTTTGTCTTCAGTGAGCCGGGCTCACGATGCTGACAGTCCAAACAGATCTAAAGGTCGTGACCTTTTTGCTGCCTCCTCGTGAGCTCAATACGAGTAAGATGAAACCAAGAGGATAATCAGATAATCAGATTAATGAATTCACTGATCGATCAGATTAATCAAAGGATTTCCTGACGGGCTTCAGTTTGCTGCCCCCTGGTGGCTGCTCAATGGAACCACAGTTTCCTGCCTGGAGTCTGATCTGAACCATTTGCAGAGCTTGTGCGTCTTCTCACAGAGTGTGGAGTGTGTGTCTCTGAGAAGGACCACCTGAACCCTCTCCTCTAGTATGTAACCTGACCTTGCTGAGGAGAGCAGCTTCACCTCCTCAGTTCTCAGATCTCAGTTCCTGTTCCTATGCTCTGAGACAGGGCTGCCTCAGATCTGCATCTCAATGAGTCCTTGAGGGACATCCTGAGGAATAAACATGAGCTGTGATGGGATGAGATGGAGTTTAGGTGTCAGAATCTGCTCAGCTTGTGTTCACTCAGAGGATTTCAGGGGCTTAAGAGGTAATCGGATCGGTTTGGATACACACGCTGGTTTTTGTTCCTGATTTATGACCACTGAGAGGAGCGAGAGAGGGGACGCTTCAGCTGATAGTGTCAGAGAAACCACTGAAAAAAAGGGTTAAATAAAAGACAAGAGGAGGAGAGAGAGGAGGAGGAGGAGAGAGGAGAGAGAGGAGGAGGAGAGAGGAGAGAGAGGAGGAGGAGTGTCTCTGATTAGATGAGTACAAGATAAGAAGCAAAGAGCTTTAGAGTCATCACTTAGCTGACAAAGTGTATGTGTTTGTGTGTGTGTGTGTGTGTGTGTGTGTGTGTGTGTGTGTGTGTGTGTGTGTGTATGTGTGTGTGTGTGTGTGTGTGTGTGTGTGTGTGAGAGAGAGAGAGAGAGAGAGAGAGGCTAACAAAGTAACAAAAGTCAGGGTCAGGTATGTTTTATTCAAGTGGTTACAGTGAGGAGGAACACCTGAACACCTGTCAGATATAAAACATGAGAAACATGAGAAACATGAGAGACAAAATCAGCTCCAGACTGCGGAAGGTTTCATTCAAACATTCACTCAAACACGATTCAGGCTGTTTGGGTGGAATCAGAGGAACATGAGGCCACACTGCCCCCCTGTGACTGCTACAGAGAACTGCAGCAGTGTTTTTATAAAAGGAAAGGTGTAACATTCTTCTGTGTGTGTGTGTGTGTGTATGTGTGTGTGTGTGTGTGTGTGTGTGTGTGTGTGTGTGTGTGTGTGTGTGTGTGTGTGCTGCAGGTCTGCTGGGGATGGTGGCCCACATGATGTTCACCACAGCCTTCCAGCTGACTGTCAGTCTGGGTCCAGAGGACTGGAAACCTCAAAGCTGGGACTACAGCTGGTCCTACATGTGAGTCCCACACAGAACACACACACACACACACACACACACACACACACACACACACACACACACACACACACACACACACACAGAGGATGACGGCTCTATTGCTGTGTTTTGGTGGTCTCTGTCTTTGATTGCTTGATATTTAGATGTTTGAAGGATCAAACCAAACTCAAAGCTCGGTCCTCTCTTTTTCCACGCAGTTTGGCGTGGAGCTCCTTCACGGCCTGCATGGCGTCCTCGGTCACCACCATCAACCGCTACACTAAAACCATCCTGGAGTTCAAGCACAAGCGCAGGAATATTGAGAAGAACCTGAAGATCAAGCAGAAGCTCTTGGAGCTGGACTCACCTGAACAGGTGTGGGACATGTACATCAGCTCGGTGCCCAGCACTGCCGAGGAGCTGCTCGACCTCTCCTCCAATGGCCGCAAACTCTCCAACACCTCCATCTTCTTGGACCTGAACGAGCTGCCCGACCAGCAGGGGGAGGAGTACTGCTAGAGGAACAGCTGCTCAGATGTCAGCAGGTGGTGGTCAGGTTCAAGGTGAGACAATGATGTCAGAGCTGAAAACAGCATGAGACCACAGTTTTGTAATGAACACACCTGAAGGAGATGTTTGGCTCCGCCTCACAGTTGTCACAGCTGTCACAGTCGACTCTTCGGCCCTGAAGCTTTTAAAAACCCCTTAAAGACCAAAGATGGACTCTGTGTCTCAGCTGTGCTCACTGCTGTTTTCAGAAACTGTATCAGCATCTCAGAACTGATCCAAAGTGTGCTTGATGTTCATGTAACCCCTTTGAAGACCACCAACCACGTCTTCAACCACAGGAGCTCCACCTACAGGTGTGTTTGACTCACCTGAGGGCCTCTGCTTCACCCCTCAGAGTTTAACAGAGAACAGGACTGAAGCTCTATGAGGACCACCTTCACTCTTCATGCTGAGCCAGTACAGCACTCCATCTGTGTCTGCGGCTGCGGCTGTCTGCGTCTGCATCTGTGTCTGCATCTGTGTCTGCATCTGTGTCTGCATCTCTGTCTGTGTCTGCAGGAGTTATGAAGCTGTGACTCTCTGATCAGTGAGACACAGCTCCTCATGCTGACTCTGATATCACACACACACACACACACACACACACACACACACACACACACACACACACACACACACACTCAGACACACACTCTGACATACAAACACACTCAGGCACACACTCTGAGTCACACCATCAGCAGGCAGACACACACTCTGCAGGCCAACACTCACCTGCAGAATGTGATGTCCTGCAGAATGTGTGTCATCCTGCAGAGTGAGTTTCTGCCTGTAGAGTGTGTGTCATTTTGCAGAGTGTGTGTCATTTTGCAGAGTGTGTGTCAGCCTGCAGAGTGTGTGTCAGCCTGCAAAATGTGTGTTATCGTCCTGCAGAGTGTGTGTCATCCTGCAGAGTGTGTGTGTTGGCCTGCAGAGTGTGTGTCAGCCTGCAGAGTGTGTGTCATCATCCTGCAGAGTGTGTGTCATCATGCAGATTGTGGGTCTGCCTGCTGAGTGTGTGACAGCCTGCAGATTGTGTTGCCCGCAGAGAGTGTGTCACCTTGCAGAGTGTGTGTGTCGGCCTGTAGAGTGCGTCTCATTGTCCTGCAGAGTGTGTGTCATCTTGCAGAGTGTTTGTGTTGGCCTTCAGAGTGTATGTCATTTTCTCGCAGAGTGTGTGTGGGCCTGTAGAGTGTGTTCTTGTCCTGCAGAGTGTGTCCGCCTGCAATTTAAGTGTTGGCCTGCAGAGGGTGTGTGTCAGCCTGCAGAGTGTGTATGATCCTGCATATTGTAGAGTGTGTGTCATCGTCCCGCAGAGTGTGTGTCATCTTGCAGAGTGTGTGTGTTGGCCTTCAGAGTGTATGTCATTTTCTCGCAGAGTGTGTGTGGGCCTGTAGAGTGAGTTTCGGCCTGCAGAGTGTATGTCATCATTCTGTGGAGTGTGTATCGTCCTGCAGAGTGTGTATCGTCCTGCAGTGTGTGTCGGCCTGCATTTTAAGTGTTGGCCAGCAGAGGGTGTGTGTCAGCCTGCAGGGTGTGTATGGTCCTGCAGATTGTAGAGTGTGTGTCAGCCTGTCTGTGCCTTCCCTCCAGCAGCATGCCTCTGAACACACAGCACGTCTGTGACGCTGTGTGTGCAAACTGTCAAGAGGTTGAGAGCTGGTCTGAGCGCGCTCAGTGCAGCTCTGTGTGTGACAGTCAAACAGGAACTCTCCTCATGAGGATCAGAAACAGAGGAGCTTGAATCTCAGAGCAGGATGTTGGTCTGCAGTCAGCTGCAGAGCTTTTTAACCTCTGATGTATTTGTGTCTTTATTTATGAAGTGAAACGTGTCGTCGTGCTTGTTGTTGATCTCAGATTCAGCTTCAGTTTCTTTCACTCTTGTCGTTTTTTATTGGAGCATGGATGGTCATGTGTTTTTGTGGCTTTAACTTCTTTATAGTGACTTTCTTTCCTCTTTTAATTTTTTGTCAATGTTTATTTGCGATCTAATATACTGATGTAATAAATTTATATGGAGATGTTGTTTAAGAGAAGGAGACTGGATAATAAAGAATTTTACTGGTTTTTATCTGAGCTGTCTGTTCTACACACTTCCTGTTTTGTCCACCAGGTGGGGATGTCTTCTCACTCTGATGACTGTCAGCTTTATCAGACCAGTCTGTGTACATTTGAGGAGTTTAATTTCAAGTCTCTGTCCTGTGTGGATATATATATATATATATATATATATATATATATATATATATATATATATATATATTTATATATATATATATATATATATATATATATATATATATATATATATATATATATATATATATATAAAGAGTCAGCTTTATATCCCTGACATAAACAGATTTAAGCAGACAATCAATCAGACTAATGTGTGCAGTCACATTAAACACTAATCCAAACCTACAGCCTGATGATAAAACCATGTTACGGCAAACAGCGAGGGACAAAAACCTGCATGCACATCCTCTTTGCTTCAAAATAATTTATTTGATGCTTTCAAACTAGTGCAATTCATGCAAACTGAAGCAGTTGACCCTGTAGACGTCCTCAGAGGATGCGGCCTCTGATTGGTCAACCGCCTCTCAACCGGTACCTTCAGGTGCCAGCAGGTGGAGCAGGTGGTTATGCTGCAGCCGGACGCTAACTTGAGCCTCTCACTTTAAGGTGTGAGGGATCCACAGCAGCTCCATTTATCCACATCCATTATTCAGGAATACAAAGCCACTCAGTCAGAGGTGAGCTCACACACATCCTGTCATTAAAGATTCATCACGCTTTCATCCAGACGCACACACACACACACACACACACACACACACACACACACACACACACACACACACACACACACACACACACACACACACACAGCTTTCAGTGTGTGTGTGTGTGTGTGTGTGTGCAGAGAGCACCCTGAAAGAGTTAACCAGTGAGACAGATAACAAACAGGTGAAGAAAGATAAACTCAGGAGTGAGGGGCTCTGATCTGATTTGGGTTCAGAGGACAGATCCAGTGTCAGAGTTTAACCTCAGAGACACAACAGCTGCTCTGTTCAGCTTCCTGCAGCCACATCCATCAAAACAGACAGCTCAGTCTGACCTGTTCAGTCTGACCTGTTCAGTCTGACCTGTTCAGTCTGACCTGTTCAGTCTGACCCTCTCAGTCTGACCCGTTCATTCTGACCCTCTCAGTCTGACCCGTTCATTCTGACCCTCTCAGTCTGACCCTCTCAGTCCGAACCTCTCAGTCTAACCCTCTCAGTCTGACCCTCTCAGTCCAACCCTCTCTGTCAGACCCTCTCTGTCAGACCCTCTCTGTCAGACCCTCTCAGTCTGACCCTCAGTCTAACCCTCTCAGTCTGACCCTCTCTGTCAGACCCTCTCTGTCAGACCCTCTCAGTCTGACCCTCTCAGTCTGACCCTCTCAGTCTGACCCTCTCAGTCTGACCCTCAGGAAGTAAACACAGCGTGTCACTGAGGAAACATCTGGGTTTGAAGCTCAGTGAGAGATGAAGACATGAATGATTTAAAAACAGCTTAAAAGTGATGAACTGATGCGATGCTGCAGTCTGTGAGATGCCCTCTGCTGGTCAGACCCAGACCCAGCGGGCTCTGGTCTCTGAGTCTTTGATTGAAGCCTCTGTTCCTGTCACTGCCAGCCAAAGTCCTGGCCCGCCATCTGGTAGAAGCGCTGGTTGTGCGGTCTATAGAAGTCTCTGAGTCTCTGCAGCACCAGCGGGTTGATGGAGGCGTGTGTGCGGCCCTTTGTTTTGCCCAGACAGTGCGGTTTGCTGCTGCCCTCTGGTTTCTTCAGGCAGGGGAAACCCTTCGTCTTGTTGAAGTAGAAGTGTTTGTCAGTGATGATCCTCTGCAGACCCAGGAAGTCCTGGACTCGGCCCAGCTCTCCAGCTGGGTCTGAAATGAGCCGCTCCCCGCTGACCAGGTGGATCTGAGACCTGGGGAACCAGGTCAGCCAGCGCTCCAGGTGCCGGGCGTAGAGACCAATCCACAGGGGGCTCCACTGAGCGTCGATCTGACCTGCAGAAACAGAGGCACGTGTGATATATTTCTTTTTCATACATTTTTTAACTCACCCTTTAAAGTATGCATACATTTGTTTCCCTGCAGTTTAGACTCATGTTCGCTCAAGTACAGAAGGAAAATCTAAAGACCAAATCTGGCTCCTCCTTCAGTAAAATGTCACATTGACACTCTTTAAATCAGGGATCAGCAACTAGTGGCCAGCCTCCAATAATACCTGGCCCCCCAGATGACGTTGATTAAAAATAATATGCAGAAAGAAAATTTAATCTATATTTTTGCTATCACAGAAACGACACAAACAAAATATAAACTGGTCTAAAAGTTGTGAACTGACAAACTCTGATGAAATAAAATAAATCAGAATCTGTTTGACTTGGACGCACACTAGCCTGACCCACACACTCGCTCATATCCAGCCATCAGTGCTCTGAGTTTTTGTCTGTCTGGAGTGGATTTGTTTATTTGAAGTTGCTTTGTTTTGTGGTGCCTTCTGATATTCTAGTCCTTGCAAACTGCAACAACCTCGCTGCAGATGAGACAGACTGGTTTGTCATTTCTAAAATCAGGTAGGATGACCCTTACATCCTTCGCTGTCAACTTTCCTTTTCGTTGCTTTGGACAGGGACATTTTGTCTTGATAGCTGGCGATGTCTTGCTAATGTCTGACACAACGTTAACTCAGCATAAAAACAATAACAGCATCAGGATTGAGATGTGAAAAAAGGCTTGGTTACAAATGGATAGACAAATCATGACAGTAACTGTCCTTAAAATGATTAATACGTTGGTTAGGCTCAGAGAAGAGTTGAGTGTGTTCAGATAAAAATTGGCCCTGATGCCAAACTTAGTTGCTGACCTCTGCTTTTAAACTTCACTTTCAGTTTGTCTCTCGTCTTAGTCCCAAACCCCTGCAGGCAGACCTCAGACTCCTGGAAGTACCCCTACCTGTGGTTCTGTTCTTGAAGGCCAGGTTCTCAAAGGGGGGGATGTCGGGGGTCTTGGAGATGATCTGGGTGTAGTCAGATATGGCTCTGGTGACAGGATCACGGACAACCACGATCAGCTTCACATCCTGAGACATGGCGTGGACTCGAGCCGGAGTTTCCACAGTGACGAAGTAACGAGGAGTCTTCTCCATCACAATCTGACCGTCCAGAGCTTTGGGCATCATGCTCCTGGAAACACCAGAGGGACACACACTTTGGACTTTAAGACAAAGAGAGACCAGAGAGACACACTTCGGACTTCAAGACAGAGAAAGAGACCAGAGGGACACACACTTTGGACTTTAAGACAAAGAGAGACCAGAGAGACACACTTCGGACTTTAAGACAGAGAAAGAGACCAGAGGGACACACATCAGACTTCAAGACAGAGAAAGAGACCAGAGGGACACACACTTTGGACTTTAAGACAAAGAGAGACCAGAGGGACACACATCAGACTTCAAGACAGAGAGAGAGACCTGAAGCCTGGACTACGAAGCTGGATTTTCTCTTAGTGAGGTAACTTCTGGGTTAACCCTGGATTTTCTGTTCTATGAAGCTGGTTCACTTCTTACTGAGATGAATCACCATGGTAACATATGCTGAAAGGCTAACCTGCTCCGGATCTCTTGATCAACACATAGAAAAACAACAACTCCTGACCAATCGGCTCTCTCAGAAAAGACCCTGCCCATTTTTAGAAGATCCTGTCTATGTTGGTGTGCAGAGCGCTTAGGAGAGAGAGAGAGAGAGAGAGAGAGAGAGAGCGAGAGATGCGATCCTTTTAATGATCATGAGGTCATTCTGTACAAGAGATTCAGATTCTCAAATAAAATGGACAAACTAACTAACTAACAGCTCTGCTCCAAACGTCTGTGCTGTAATGAAGTCAAACTGAGTGATCAGAGTGCTGTCTGTTTATATTGTCCTATTCCCCTGTCTCTTCATGTTTGTGATTGGTCAGACACTGCAGACTCCACCCCTTTAATGTGAGCGCGCTCAGATTAAGACTGGAAACCCTGGATTCACTGAGCGAGTTCATATCCAGCTTCGTATTACCGCTTATCAGGACTGAGAATGTCTCGTTAAGTCAACCCAGGTAACAGAGAGAGAGTCCGGATGAGTTAATCCAGCTTCATAGTACAGGCCTCAGAGGGACACACACACTTAGGACTCTAAGACAGACAACTTTTGTTTTCTTCCTCCTCTGAAAGAACAGCTTCCTGTTTGAAACATCAGCTTTAGAGCTTTAGAGCAATCAGGTTAGTGGGTTAAGTCACACACACACACACACACACACACACACACAGCTCACCTCCACCTGCCTGCCCACAGACGGATAGCAGATTGAAGTCGTTTAGAGATAAATGAGCCCCAGAGGACGTCAGGACTCAGAGACATCTGCTAACACACCTGACCACCTCAGCACACACACACACACACTCTCCTTAATCAGCAGCATAGCAGCATGGTGTGTGAGGTTGGTCCTCTCAGGTTAATCTTTGAACTGCACGTCACTTCATCACTTCAGAACGTTCATTTTATGTTGTGCCTTTCACTGTACGTGGGGTGAATTTTTTTTAAAATAGAGATTAGGATTATGGGTTTGTCCAATCAGAGGCTCAGCTCACGTGACCTATGGGCTCCCTATAGCTGTTAGAAAAGAAGCTCAAAGCTTGTGTCATATCCAAGATGGCCCTGTCCAATGATTGGCTTCATTTGACTTTATCAAGAACAGACAGGTGACATCGCAGAGACCACATCCATATTTAATACAGTCTATGATTTTCACAGGGTTAGGTGAAACAGCTTCAAACCTGCCACACATTCAGTGTAAGGAATAGATTTTCTGTTTCCTATTTAAGGATAAATCAGACCAATCAGAGAGGATCACAACATCCTGACAGAGCATTCAATGAGACAGTAACAAACTGAGCTCTTAAAGAGACGGTAACAAACTGAGCTTTCAAAAAGAGTAACAAACTGAGAGGACAGGATGCTCTGAGCGTCCTCTGCTATCAGCTCAGCTTTCAGTTTGTGCTGCAACAAAACCTTTTGTCAATACACACATACATTCACACATGCAAGGAAACACACAGAGAGAGAGAGAGAGAGAGAGAAAGAGAAACAGACAAACATTTATTGTTCTCTCATTAGTCTGATGTTTTCATTAGGCCTCCAGGCTTTGAATGGATACGTTATCATGCTACAATACACAAAGAGAGAGAGAGAGAGAGAGAAAAAGAGAGAGAGAGACTTTTCATAAACTGATGACAGAAAAATTGTGAGCTACATGCACAAAGCTGTGTGTGTGTGTGTGTGTGTGTGTGTGTGTGTGTGTGTGTGTGTGTGTGTGTGTGTGTGTGTGTGTGTGTGTGTGAAAGTGTTTCAAATGGACAGATGAAGGACTGAAGGGAGTGGACATCAGTGCATTAGACTGATATCATCAGAGATCATTAAGGCCCCTGAGAGCCAATCACAGAGAGGATCAGCCATAAATAAGGTTCTGTAAGGAACACACACACACACACACACACACACACACATACACACACACACACACATTCATACAGAAACAACTGCATACAAATCCACACCATCTTCAGCTGTGTCTAGTCTTCATACTATGTGTGGTACCGAAGCTTACAGGGGTCAGATTCAGGAGGGGGTCTACATGCACTCAAAAGGATCCTCCTCCTCCTCCTCCTGTCTTCTCTCCTCTCCTCTCCTCCCCTCTCTCCCCCTCCACACAGCCTTCATTAATGACTGTTTCCATCTTGTTTCTCTATCGGCCTTGTTTAGAGCTGAGGCTCTGATCAAACTGCTCACAGACTAACAGGGATTATCTGCAGATTATAATAATCTCTATTTGCTCTAAGGAACTCCTTTTGTCCTCCAGAATCAGACCACCTCCCCCAGGACCATCCAAGGCTGGACGAGGCCAGGGGCTCCTGATCCTAAATGTGAGGGGGGACAGAGAGGACGGAGAATGGCAGGATGGGAGCTGGATAAAGCTGTGTGTGTGTGTGTGTGTAAGGTGTGTGTGTGTGTGTGTGTGTGTGTGTGTGTGTGTGTGTGTGTGTGTGTGTGTGTGTGTGTGTGTGTGTGTGTGTGTGTGTGTGTGTGTGTATGGATGGTACCACAGCTCGGAGCCTCAGCTGGGAGGAGGAGCAGGTGGAGACTGAGGGAGCCAGGAGCCTCTGGAGCCATCAGCAGCATGCTGTGTCATGTGATGTGTGTGTGTGTGTGTGTGTGTGTGTGTGTGTGTGTGTGTGTGTGTGTGTGTGTGTGTGTGTGTGTGTGTGTTTAGAAATGTGAATCTGTTTTAGTGATGGTGGTGTGTAAATGTTCAGAAGAGGATTTTAAGGATCAAAGATGTGAAATGTTTGAAGTTTGATCCAGGAGGAAACACAGATCCTCATTAAACACACCTGAGCGTGTGTTTGAGTGTGTTTGATTGTGTGTGTGTGTTATTGTGTGTGTTCTATTGTGTGTTATTGTTTGTTATTGAGTGTGTTATCGTGTGTGTTACTGGGGGACCATTAAGGGGAGGGTGTATTGTGGCTCTGCTCTGTCCACTTCCAGGAGACATCCATCATAGAGGGGCCCCGGACCCCCTGGCCCCAAGGGATGGTGTTAATGAGGGCCAGATCGCCCCGCCCGTCTGGGCCTTATGGTGATCACCTCCTGTACAGTACTGACGGGGTGGGGGGCACACCTGAACCCCAGATACTCACACACACACACACACACACACACACACACACACACACACACACACACACACACACACACACACACACACACAGCTCTGATAAAAGCCTGTCCCTGAGGATCTGTATTTAATCTGTGTGTCGTGTTTTTTTGTCTCTTTTATTTCTCAGCTCTTGTTTTTCGTCTCTTTGCTGAAGTTTTGAGGACATCTTTGACTCTTTGTCTCCTTAAAGACTCAGTTTGTGTCTCTGTGATCATTTTGTCTCTCTGGTTGTCCCTGCGTCTTCCTGTCTGAATGTTGTCTCTCCTCAGGTCTGGACGGATCTCTCCTGATCCCCGTCACAGATCTGGTCCTTGTCCCTGATCTGATCTGAGTCCTCCTTCAGATCAGATCAGAGTGACATTCAGAGCATTCAGAAACTGATCCAGAGAGAAGTATTTCATCCCTCCTGCAGATTAATGAACCTGATCCTCTGGTGTCCTCTGCTGACTCACGCCCCCTGAATCTCGCTCCACATCAAATGCTTTGGCGCTCATTCTTCCCTGATTTGCGTGCCAATTACGTCCCATTGTACGGACACAAAAACACAAGTAGCACCATGTGCTATGTCACAGCGGCACAAAGACGCCGATGTATGGGTATGAATTCAAAATCGACTTTTAATGAGGGGCTTGCTTTGACTTGCAAATGAAGCGATGCCATCAGAGCAGCTGAACAGGAACAGCTCAGGAGTCGCTCTAAGGCATCAAGTCTGAGATCATTCTCACTGACTGAGGCTTTAAAGACCCAATACAGGAATAGCGCCACGATTCATTTACGTTTTCATACAAGCAAAGACGAAAAATGACTCAAAGGATTTATATCTGATAACTGTCAGCTGGATTATTCTGACCTGTCTGTGATGGATGAATTAAAGAGTTAAAAATGATCGGACTGAAGAGGATGTTCCTGAAATGAAAGCTGGGTGTTTGGTGTGTCTCCCTCTCCTCTGTCTCTGTTTCTCTCTGCAGGTGTGTCCAGTCCTCAGCCCACAACAAGCTGCATCCTGGTCCAGCTCTTTAACGCTCTGCTGTCTGCAGTCAGAGAGAGGTTTGGTTTCAGACTGCTGGCCTGCTGCTGCTCATTCAGGGTTTTTTTTTTTTTTTTGTCAGTTTAATCTTCTGATTACCTGTTTTATTCTCTGTGTGTCAGAAATTCAACCCATGATTGCTGAAGGAGATGAGATACGAGTGAGGAGAAGCTGAAAGTTTTTAAACAGCGGCACAAATGATGAAAAACAAGAAGGACAAAGTGCTCCATCATGCCTGTAGGGGGGAGAAAATGTCTCATTTCAAGCTATTAAAGACAAAAATGAGTCCTGAGCTAGGAGCCACCTTCTGCTGCTCACCCTGTCAGGACTCTAATCTGCATAAACAACTGCTCATTGTTTATTAACATTGACCTGATGAATTCTGGGTAACTGCCCCTCAGATTTCTCTGCTCTGGACTGAATCTGTGACTTTATGCATCAAGACTTCTTGTAAACAGAGTCTGAAGCCGATCAGGTTAAAGCTGTGCCAGTAAGTGACAGTCAGTGATACACACACACACACACACACACACTCACAGGTCTGATGACAGTCCCTGGGGCTGAAGCAGAGGTCAGCACAGATGTGTGAGGTTGTGCTAACACTGACTCACCTTTTAACCTCCTCCTCATCTCCTCACCCTTTATCTCTCTCTCCCCCTCTCCTACACCCCCCCCCCCCCCCCCCCCCCCCCAACCACCCTTCTCCTCCTCCGTCACATCACTGTTCAGCAGGAAACCATCAGCAGCTCAGAGACATTTCCAGATTTAATGGATTCCTCCAGAGAGGGGGGGGGGGGGGGCGGGGCAGAGATGGATCTGTATGAAACCTGATCCTGAGAGCTGAGCTAGGATGAACCTGGATGAAGCTTCCTGCTAATCGTAACAGAAGCTGAGCTGACCAACGCTAACCGCTCTAATGCTGGAGTCAACCCAAGGTCAGAGCCAGGAGAGAGAGCTATCGATCCCCCCCACACACACACAGAGAGAGAGAGAGAGAGAGAGAGAGAGAGAGAGAGAGAGAGAGGAAACTTCCAGTCCATCAGTCCATAACAGCAGCTCTTCACATCCAATCTCCAAACACCATTAGAGGTCTGATCTTCATCACATCATACAGATAAATGTTTCCTCTTGGGGGGGGGGGGGGGGGGGTGAAAGGAGGAGTGAGAGGAGTAGCAGGGTTGAGAGGAGGAGGAGGAGGAGTGATGCTGACCCTGCAGCGTCTGTGTTTGAGGACTAAAGATCCTTCTCTGGTCTCCTATGTGTGGACTGGATCAGCTGCTGGTTCAGGTCTTTGTGCTGGTTTCAGACTCAGTCTTCACCAGAACAGCACCACACAAAGACTGAGAGACTGTCAGCTGACACCCAAACAAAGACACACACACACTCTGTCAGAGTGTGTGCATGTGTGCTCAGTGTGTAAGCTGTTTGTTATGAAGTGTGTGAACACATCATTAACCAGCAGCCTGAACTGACCCGGGGTCAGAGGTCAGCTGACTGAGCTGTCAGCCATGTCAAGTGGCTCCACGAGCAGCGAGCCCCATCTGGTCCCAGGAATGAGACGTGACAATCTGTGTCACACACACATCACCTGGGCCAAGCACACACACACACACACACACACACACACACACACATACACACACACCCTGGCCCTGTTTACATCCTGCAGGTCTGACACAGCTCAGAGTTTGAGACACACCGACACAGACACAGAGATCCTTCCTCCTCTCTGTCTCAGTCAGGAGTTAAATTCAGTGACACGCCAAAGAGCCGCAGAGCCGCAGAGCCGCAGATCCAGTGAAAGCGTCCAGCCTTCATAATAAGTTGTAAGCAGGCTAACAGCACGACACACACTCCATGTTTGGACTCATTTCTAATCTCATCTTTGGAGCAGTGTGTGTGTGGCTCTGCAGGTGATCACTGCACGTCAGGAAGCCTGACATCCTGTGGAAACCTTTCCTTTCTTCACCCACAGGGTCCTGGAGCAGCCTGAGTGTTTCTGTGTGTGTGTGTGTGTGGGTGTGTGTGTGTGTCTCCAAGTTTTCACCAGCAGGCTGTGGACAAAGCCACATGACAACAGTAACATCTGGCAGTAGCTCTAGAAATGATTACTGTGCAGCTCTGTGAGAACTCATCCTGCAAGGCCTCTGTGCCTGCCTACTGTACACACACACACACACACACACACACACACACACACACACACACACACAGATTGGCATAGCCAGATGGCAAAGTCTCTTTGACTGTCACCTAAACCTCAGTGGGATATCTGTGGATATGTTGGGCTATGCAAACAGCACAAAGAGATTCATTTCTTCATATCTGTGTCTGACTCGGATTAAAACCACACACACACACACACGCACACACACACACACACGCACACACACACACACACGCACACACGCTCTCTCTCTCTCTCTTTGCTGCACAAACACACACAGACCGGGATCCTGAGGGGGTTGCAGACACTGAGAGTATTTCTTTGTTGTTAAATTATCTCATGAGCTCCTTGAGGAAATAAACTTTCCTCCCTAAGGTAAACTTATTCTACAGACCACAGTATAAACTCAGTCTGAAGATCAGAGAATGAGGTTCAAACTCAGTCTGAAAATCAGAGAATGAGGTTTAAACTCAGTCTAAAGATCAAAGTATAATTTTAAACAGAAAGGAGGACATTCTATGATGGAGCCACTCCTCTGCTCCTGCTGATGCTTCCTGGTTCCTGCGTAAAGTGTGCGTACCTGTACCAGTCCAGTCCTCGTGCGTAATGCCGGTCGAAGAAGTGTGGCTCGGACCCTAAGGCCCGGATGTCCGGATGGAGTCTCAGGAACTCCAGCAGAGCCCTCGTGCCTCCCTTCTTAACCCCTATGATGAGAGCCTGCGGTAGCCTCCGCGTGGCCGTCCACTCCTTCCCTGAGCTGTTCCCCTCCAGCCCTGGAGGTCCGCTGAAAGCGCCCTCTCCAGGACCTGTGGTCACCTCTTTGGTCCCGTTTCTGTTGTAGGGCCATCCCGATCCGGACACGAGGAGCTCACGCGTGGGCTGCTTGGTGTCAGAGTTGTCTGTGAAGTCGGACTCGCAGCAGCCGGTGAGCAGGTAGACCAGAGAGAAGCAGAGCACGCTCAGAGAGGACGCGATGGTGAGGCGATGGAAGAGGCGGCGCAGGTCCGCGCTGGTGTGGTGATGATGGTGGTGATGAGCTGCCATCCCTCAGTGATCTGTGTCAGGTGAGCTGCCATTCTTCCACAAGTTTCGCTCACATCCCCGCTTCATACTCCAGCACGGCGCGAGCCCTCAGAGTGTCCCTCAGCGCGCTTCGCTGCCCTCCTCCTCCTCATGGCGCGCGTCTGGAGCGCAGAGAACCCCTCAAATAAGCCTCCAGTCCCCCAGATAATCAGAGAGTGAGTCCACTTACACTCCCAGCTTGCTCCGCAGGAGGAAGAAAGCTCTGATATCCGTGCCGCTCAGGGATCTTTCTCTCTCTCTCTCTCTCTCTCTCTCTCTCTCTCTCTCTCTCTCTCTCTCTCTCTCTCTCTCTCTCTCTCTCTCTCTCCACGGAGGATTATTGCGCGCCTGCACCAAGGCTCAGCACAGGGAGGAAGGGGAGGGGAGGGAAGGAGCGGGTGTCAGGGCTCTCTCGCTCTCTCTCTCTCTCTCTCTCTCTCTCTTTCTCTCTCTCTCTCTCTCGTAGGTTGAGGGTCAGGTCCCTGGGCTGCTGTGATTCCTGTTTTATTTATCTCTGTCTCCTGTTATTATGGCACTGATCTGAGGACAATGATTGGTGGAGATTCTGTCTCTTGTCGGTCTGTCACATCTGCAGCTTTGTGTCATGAAACATTAAGACTAGCTACATGAGCTGTGAGCTGAGGGAGCTTCCTGTAAAGATTTACAAACCGCTCAGTTAAGTTTTTTCAGTTGCCTGAGCTTCAGGAAACTGCGGAAACATCAGCCAGAGGAGCATCTGAGGGGGCTTTCACTCCAACGTCGTTTGGTCCAGACTTCCAAACTTTTCTGTTTGATCCGAACCAAAATGATAGATGTGAAACCTCCCCTGGACCTTGGTCCAAACCAAACAGTCCAAAAACGGTGGTCTCAGTTGGGACCACGGTCTGGAATATGCCCAGTGTGAAAGCATTATTTTGAAAGGTTCGGACCTTTGGACCAATCACAGGATTGCACACTTTTCCCTTCTTTTCTGTCCACGACGATAAAGCTGTCTCTAATTACAGTGCTGCTTGAAAGTTTGTGAACCCCTTGAACAGGTTAGATGTTTCTGTTGTTTTGCCATGATTTTCTTATTCTATCATCAATAGTTTTTATAAATGAAATGTCAGATTTGTTTATCAATTGTACCGTATATACTTTTTTTAGAGGGACTTGTATACATAACCCAAAAACTACATAAAACATTGAATTTGTGTATATGCAAAAGTAAGTGAACCCCCATCTGCACTGGTGGTCATGCAGGTAAAGGACTCAGGTGAAACACATTTGGGTGCTTAATTAATCAGTTAAGCAGACCAATGGCATGAGACATCATTGGAAAGGGTCTGACCACCACTAATTAAAAGACAGAAGAAAGCAGCCAAACCACTTTAGGTCCATACAGATCAACAATGCCAAGAGGGAAGGAGATATCTGATGACATAAGGAAGAGGGTAGTGACAGCCCATCAGTCTGCTGAAGGATATAAGACCATTTCCAAAAGATTCCAGCTCCATCCATCCACTGTAAGACAAATCATCTACAAATGGAAGGCCTTCAACATTACAGCAACTCTGCCTAGAAGTGGACGCCCATCAAAACTATTACCCAGAAGCATTTTATTTACAAATTGGGATTTGGATGTGCATTTAATAAAGTTATTTTAATGGGTTTTTTTTTTTTTACAAAAATAGTGAACATGTCTTCTGGGTTGTCTTCTGGGTTGTCTTCAAGTTGTCGCTGTTTGTGGTTTAAAAACATCAATAATATGATGGTGATTTCATTCATTGTTGACATAATTAAATTCCCGCTCAACACATTGACGTCAGACACCCGCAGACCAAATGACCAATCTATGTAAACTACAGATACATGCAAAGTACGCAGTCAATGACGGTATCATGTAAGTTTGTCGTGTAAGTTCTGTTAGTCTGTTTACAATAATGACAGTGTGAAACCCATAGACTGTATAAAATAGAGATGTAGTCTCTGGGACGTCGCCTGTCTATTCCTGATGCAGTGAAATGAAGCCAATCATTGGACAGGGCTATCTTAGATATGACGCAGACTTTAAGCTTCTGTTCCAACGCTATAGCGCACCAACCAGCCTCTAGCGGATTCTCAATGAACAGTGAGTTTTAGCACTTCCGCATAGGCTTCCTTTTTCTCTACCTCTACTTTAGTCCAGACTAAGGTCCAGACTATTGGGTGTGAAAACACCCTAAGATTCACTATCCAAGCAATACAAGAAAGTGTCAGAAAACTAATTTACCTCCTGGAATAACTGAAAAAAAATTACACTGTTACCTGACTCGGTACATCTTCTTCTTAATGAAATTTGCTGCTGGGCTGGGTTGGAGCAGCAGCTCCAGCAGCAGGTTAACAAGCTGTAAGTCTGTGGTTGGATCATTGGTTTTGGTCAGTGATGTCAGTCAGTGGTGTTAGTCAGTGCTCTTGGTCAGTGGTGTGGATCTGTGGTGTTGATCAGTGCTCTGGGTCAGTGGTGTGGGTCAGTGGTGTTGATCAGTGCTCTGGGTCTGTGGTGTGGGTCAGTGGTGTGGGTCATTGGTGTTGATCAGTGCTCTGGGTCAGTGGTGTGGGTCAGTGGTGTTGATCAGTGCTCTGGGTCTGTGGTGTGGGTCAGTGGTGTGGGTCAGTGGTGTTGATCAGTGCTCTGGGTCTGTGGTGTGGGTCAGTGGTGTTGATCAGTGCTCTGGGTCTGTGGTGTGGGTCAGTGGTGTAGGTCTGTTGTGTTGGTCAGTGGTGTGGGTCTGTGGTGTTGATCATTGCTCTGGGTCAGTGCTCTGGGTCTGTGGTGTTGGTCAGTGGTGTGGGTCAGTGGTGTGTATCAGTGCTCTGGGTCAGTGGTGTGGGTCTGTGGTGTTGGTCAGTGGTGTGGGTCAGTGGTGTGTATCAGTGCTCTGGGTCAGTGGTGTGGATCTGTGGTGTTGGTCAGTGGTGTGGGTCTATGGTGTTGGTCAGTGGTGTGGGTCAGTGGTGTGTATCAGTGCTCTGGGTCAGTGGTGTGGGTCTATGGTGTTGGTCAGTGGTGTGGGTCAGTGGTGTGTATCAGTGCTCTGGGTCAGTGGTGTGGATCTGTGGTGTTGGTCAGTGGTGTGGGTCTATGGTGTTGGTCAGTGGTGTGGGTCTGTGGTGTTGGTCAATGGTGTGGGTCTGTGGTGTTGGTCAGTGGTGTGGGTCTGTGTTGTTGGTCAGTGGTGTGGGTCTGTGGTGTTGGTCAGTGGTGTTGGTCTGTGGTGTTGGTCAGTGGTGTTGGTCTGTGCTGTTGGTCAGTGGTGTTGGTCAGTGGTGTTGGTCAGTGGTGTGGGTCTGTGGTGTTGATCAGTGGTGTGGGTCTGTGGTGTTGGTCAGTGGTGTGGGTCTGTGGTGTTGATCAGTGGTGTGGGTCTGTGGTGTTGGTCAGTGGTGTGGGTCTGTGGTGTTGGTCAGTGGTGTGGGTCTGTGGTGTTGATCAGTGGTGTGGGTCTGTGGTGTTGGTCATTTTTGTTGGTCAGTGGTGTTGGTCTGTGGTGTTGATCAGTTTCGTTGGTCAGTGGTGTGGGTCTGTGGTGTTGGTCAGTGGTGTGGGTCTGTGGTGTTGGTCAGTGGTGTGGGTCTGTGTTGTTGGTCAGTGGTGTGGAAGTGGGTTTATCACACTCTGCTGAGCCTTAATTGGCTTAGTGGTTACACAGAATTAGACTGCAGAGAGCAGCTGCCAGCAGACGGCTGTTCCTGACCTCACAGGACTGTCTGTGTGGACACACGTTGCTC